>SNQJ01S0045898.1:57072-68413 GCA_010110895.2 Picea sitchensis
AGTGGAAAGCTCCTCTCAATCGTTGCTAATTCTAGTTGGTGGCCATTCCATATTTCTTGTGTCATAGAGTAGAGTAAATATTCCATGTCTTTGGAGACACTGCATATAGATTGTTGAACTACATGAGTATCTCCAAGAATATTAACTAAGTTTTTTCTTAAATGAGTACTTCACAGTGGTAGTTTTTCTCTATCCACATTGAGGCTATTTAGAGAGTGCATAGGGCGCTAGGCCTTATAATTACATAGGTGCAATCATGTGTATCCATCAGTCCATTGTTTAGAAGGATTTACCTAAATAGTTGTGTGAATCATTACTGGATAAGGTGTTTAGGTACTACCTCTTAGTTCATTTCATTGTTAAAGGGTTGATGATCTGGAATGGATCATTATATAATTTGTCATCTATATTAGTACTTTTTGGGGTGGAAAATTTTGAGGAATTGACTTGTAAGGCCCATTTTAGTGGAAGGTCCTAGTTTGGAGATTTGGGGTCTAGAACCTTCTAGATCCATTTTGAGGAATCAAATGGAAATTTTTGGGGTCAAAACTTTGTGACAATAGCTCCCAACCCCTTCATTCTTTTATACACATCAAGGCCTTTCCAGTGGTNAAGGTCCTAGTTTGGAGATTTGGGGTCTAGAACCTTCTAGATCCATTTTGAGGAATCAAATGGAAATTTTTGGGGTCAAAACTTTGTGACAATAGCTCCCAACCCCTTCATTCTTTTATACACATCAAGGCCTTTCCAGTGGTTCAAAAAGCACCTCAATAAAAGCTTGTATGTGGAAGTTTTTCCTGCCACAAGTTGACCTACCTTGTTGACAACCATGGTCCGAGTGGATTCCACGTCAACCCCCATTACTCACACATTTGGGACTAAGAACATGCGAAATTTCAAGAATATTCTAAAAGGTCCAAAACATTATCACTAATTGAGAGTTAGGATGAAAAAATCCTAACCCTAGATGGATATTGGGCTTTTCTAAATACTGAGTTCCTAAGAAGAGAAGGGGTTCCATTCTTTTGTATTGCACTTGCTCCTTAATTGAGAAGAGAATCCAATGAGTGGGATTTGAGAGCATAACAAAGGAATGAAAAAGAGTCTATAGTATCCATTAAGGCCATAAAGTCATAGGAAACTTCATAGTAAGTGCCCCTTTCTTTGTATTTGCATTTTCATAACCGAAGAAAAGAGAGCAAAGCATAGGCCTCACCTTCTAGCTAGGTTTTCTCTCATATCGGGTTTCTCGAGAGACCTATTCTATTCAATTGTGTGGGTGGTGTGTATATTTTTTTGTTCTTTCATTTTTGTATTCAATTATCTTCATAAAATCTAAGAAATAAGCTTGTACTATTTAATCTGGGATTTAAAGAAATAAATTTCATAATCTAATATTTTAGAATATTATAAGATTTTTTGTGACGAACTATTCAAATGGAATATCCACAATAGTTTGCAGATCATATTGGTATCAGAGCCAAGTTTCTTTGGGGTAATCGTGGAAATTTATAGGATCCAGGAATTGGTTTACAAAGTAAGTCAAAGAATCTTAGCCATGATGGATGAGTATGTTCCTAACAATCCTCAAAATGTGGTGAAGAGAGATTTTCAAGGCTGGAAGAGAAAGTTGTTGATATCTCTTGCAACATGGCCCTCCTCATGGCGAATCTAGCAAACAAGTTCAAACCTTTCAAATAGGTTAGTGGCTCTAACTCAAAATATGGATCTGATGGGAAACTAGGTGATAGTGAAGACTTAGAAAAGGAGTCAAGAAAAGATCATGAGAAAGATAAACCAAGTTCTAGTGTCATCATTGCTTCACAACCTCTATTTAGAATGGAAGCAAAAGTGGATATCAAATCCTATCAAGGAGAGATTAATGTCATTAATTTGAATTATTGGTTGCAACAATTAGAAGTGTATTTGTGTCCATGATATAGATGAAGAGTAGAAAATTTCATTTTCCCCACTAAAACTAGAAGGCCATGCACTAACCTAGTGGGAAAGCCACAAAGAGACACTTAGGTTGGAGTAAAATTGACCAATAACTAAGTGGGAGGATTTTAAAACCCTCATCAAGTCACAGTTATACCCTATTGGATATGTAGAGGACCATTGGATCCATTGGCATCACTTTAGGCAGAAGCAACAAAAAAGTGTGCAAGAGTACACCACCGAATTCAAAAATATGGTGATCATGTTGGATATCTCTCCCAGGAAGCCAAATGTACTCCTCAAGTATCTAGGGTGTCTGCATAGTCATTTTTGAAATTTAGTGATGCTATTCAAACCCATGATTGTTGATGAGGCATGCATGCAAGAACAATAGATGGAGAACATAGGCCATAAGAAAGGAAAACCAAATGGTTCTAAACAGAAAAATCATGAAGAAGCTTCCAAGGAGAGGACGAAAAGGTGGAAAAGGAAATACAAGAATACAACAACCATTGCACATTAGTGCAAGGATCCAAACAACCACTACAACCATTGCAATATTGATGGTCACACAAAAGAAAAATGTTGGAATCTACATCTAGAGTTGAAACCAAAGAATTGTAAGAAGGATGCCAAGAATAAGAACCCACTAGGAAAGGATTTGGTAACTAGGTATAGAGTAGCTCAGATGTTTATGAGAATATTTCTTGCACTTCAGTGTAGAATGAGGTGACTCTGAGTAACCTTCATGATATGAAAGAGAAGATGACAAAAATATTCCATATTAAGATCTAGGTCAAAAGGACCAAGGTAGATGCTCTATTCGATTCTGGTTCACGGACCAATCTCATAGCAGGTGATTTAGTGAACAAGCTTGGGTTGGAGTTTCATGATAATCCACTCCCATATCCATTGGGATGGGTGAATGAGAATACATAAATTAGAGTCACTAAATAGTGTAAGATCAAGTTTGATATAAGTGCAGATTTTATTGATGAAGTGGAGTTAGATGTAGTACTCCTTGWTGTGTGTGGTGTAGTGTTTGGAAGCCCTTACATGTATATAAGTGATGCAATMTTCATGTGGAGATAAAACCAAGACCACCTAATCAAGGATGGGAATTCATACATTATTAGTGCACACAAAGGCGAGTCAAATATCTCTCTAGTAAGTGCTAACCAAGCCAAAATATTGATCAGTTCCAGTAAGAAGTATGTATTTMTTTTCTTAAGAGAGACTCAACCAATAGGGGAATTAGTAAGAGTAAAGGAATCCCTAGAGGGATGTACAAAAGAGAAGAAACAATAGTTGAAGTAGTTGTTGCAGGCATATAGGTGAGTTTTCCAGGAGCCTAAAGGGATGCCACTTAAGAGGGAAGTGGAACATGAGATACATTTGTTTCCTAACTCCCCATTATCAAATATTGGGTTGTATATATAGTTTATTTTGGAAGTAGATGAAGTGAGGAAATAGTTGAAACAACTACTAGAGAAGAGATTTATTCGACTAAGCACTTCACCTAGTGGATAGCCTATCATCATAGTACCCAATAATGATGGGACTTGTCGATTGTGTATGAACTATAAATATTTGAACAAGAACACACTCAAGAATCAATACCATTTTCCCAATATTGATGATTTGTTAGATTAGTTGCAACAAGATAATTACTTCACCAATTTAGATCTCAAACTGGGATACCACCAAGTATGTGTTAAAGAAGAAGACATCTGGAAGATTTCCTTCAATACAAGGCAAGGTTTGTATGAATAGTTTGCCATGGATTTTGGTTTATGTAATGTGCCAACTACATTTATGAATTTGATGAATGATGTATTACATCCCTATTTATATTAATTTGTAATAGTGTACTTGTAGGACATATTGGTTTATAACTCTACCTAGCAGGAGCARATATCTCATCTTATGTAGCTGTTAAAGACTCTAAAAAGAATCAGTGGTTGGAAAACCTCAAGAAATGTGAGTTTTACCAGTAGTCGTTGGTGTATTTGGGGTATGTGATCGGTGGTCCAAGGGAACTTAATATAGATCCCACAAAGATGGAGGCCATCATGAAGTTGTCTATTCCTACTAATGTCACTGAAGTTAGGAGTTTTGTTGGGGAAACATAGTACTACGCAAGTTCATAGCATCCTTTTCAACATTAGCTATGTCACTCCATGCCATAATAATTAGTGGTAGGAGTTCTCGGTGGGGAAGGATTTAACATAAATATTTCAATGAGCTAAAATGGAAGATCAATCAAGCACCAGTTCTAGCATTGCCTAGCTTCCAAAATCCTCTCAAAGTGGAGATAGATGCAAGTAGGTATGCTATGGGAGAAATTTTGCTGCAAGGAGGTAAACAAATATGCTATAATTATGATATGTTTCATGGAGAAGTCCTGAACTACCCTACATATGATAAGGAACTCTATGCCCTGGTTCAAGCTATTAAGAAGTGGAAGCATTGTTTGGTGGGAAAGAAAACCATTATTCACACTGATCACCAACTATTGTAGTATTTGTAGGCCTAGAGTAAGCTTCAACAAGAAAAACATTACAAGTGGATGGGTTTTTTGCAATATTTCATCTAGTCATCAAGTATAAGAAGGGTAGCATTAATAAGTTAGCAAACATGATTTTAAGGACACCCTAATCCGAGATTACAACTTTGGGAACTATTATGCATATGGATCCTTTTACCCATGATGCATACAAAGAGGCATGCACAAAAGATGAGGACTTTAGAGAGGTGTTTCAGTAGCTATATGGTCAAATTAGTGTAAAAGAAGGTGATGGTAAGGCTAACTATCATCTCCAGAATGGGTTACTATAAAAGATACACAATATTTATGTTCCTAAAGGTGAAATATTACATCTTATCATAGAGGCTCACACTTCCAAGGTTGCAGAACATTTTGGTTTTGGTAGGATAATTGATAACTTCCAAAGGTATGTGTATTGGCCTAGAATGAAAGAAGATGTAGCTTAGTATATTAGAGGATGCATGCTTTTTTGTACTATGAACCTTAGTAATAGTAAGCAAGGTATAGACCATCCCTTACTTGTACCCACTCAACCTTGGGAAATACTTTCCATGGATTTTATATGTGATTTTCCAACAACCAAGAAGGGACTTGACTACCTTTTAGTAGTAGTTGACAAGTTCAACAAGATGTAGATTCTTATGTCTTGTAAAAAGACCACGAAAGGAAAATAAGCAAAAATCATGTTCTTTGAACATGTCTAGATACACTTTGGGATACCAAGGAGAATCATATTAGATAGGGATACTAGATTTCTTACTTCTTTTTAGACTACACCTTAGGAGAATATGGACACAAAGTTGAAGAGATCTACCACATTCAATTCGTAGACAAATGGGTAGACACAAGTAGTCAACATAATGTTGGTACAAATTTTGAGGGGTTACAATCAGAAGCATCTAAAGACCTGAGATGAAAACATGATCTACATTCAACAGTCTTATAACAAAGCAATCCACACTTCTACCAGTAAGTCCTATTTTGAAACTTGCTTTGGATATTTTCCATGTTCACCCTTGGATGTTGTTTATAGACAACAAGGAGTGAGGGAAGATAGCATGGGAGACACATTAAAAATAGAAATTATTGTTGAAAATATTAGGGAAATCCATTTTCAAGTGCATGAGACATTGAAGAAGTAATAGGAAAGGTACAAGGCCCAACATGATTAGAACATAATAGAAAAATCATTCAAAGCGGGAGACAAAGTTTAGTTACAACTAAATAAGGAAAGACTACAAGGTCTTGGTAAGAATATCAAGGCTCTACGATATGGACCTTTTGAGGTATTGGAGAAGGTGGGTGATAATGCCTACAAAATTAGTATACCCCCATACTTGTGCATTTACCTAGTAGTGAATGTGGAAAATCTAAGACTATGAGCCTTCCTGGTTGAATTAAGAAAGTGAGGAATGGGTCCTACCTACAATACATGACTTATAACTAAAATCTCAAGCAGAGTTGGCAAAAGAAAAAATATTGCAAAAAGTTCCATAAATACTAGATAGGGGTACCATGACCTTTGGAAGATTGTGTTGAAAAGACAACTTCCATGTAAGGAAAAATGGTACTCTAGGGAGAAGGTAGAGGAAATGTTTCCTCACCTCATTCAATAAAATATTTTGTGTACCAAAATCCTCCCTAAATGTGGAGGTATGATATGAAATGCATAATTATATATTTTTTCATCTATCTTAGTACTTTTTGGGTGGAAACATTAGAGGATTTGGCTTGCAGGGCCCATTTTAGTGGCAAGTCCTTGTTTGGAGATTTGGGGTTCGAAACCTTCCAGAGCCATTTTGAGGCATCAAATGGATTTTTTTGGGGTCAAAATTTTTGAACATATTTTCTCCCCTCAACACTATTCTACACACTGAGTCCTTTACAACGGTGCAAACTTCACCTCAATTAGAGTTTGTATGCAGAAGTTATGCCTTCCTCAAGTTGACTTACCTTGTTGACCACCATGGTACAAGTGGATGCCACATCAACCCCGATTACTCACAAATGTGGGGCTAGACAAGTGTGGACTTTCAGGAATATTCTAGAATGTCCAAAACCTTATCACTAAGTGAGGCTTGAGTATGCAAAAACCCTAACCCTAGATGAATATAAAGATATGATAAACACCAAACCGCTAGGAAGAGAAGGGGTTCCATTATTTTGTATTTTACTTGTTCCATAGTTGAGAAGAGCATCCAAGGAGTGAGATTTGAGAGCATAAAAAAGGTAGGAAGAAGAGTTTTTAGTATCCATTGAGGCCACAAAGTCATGGGAAACTCGATAGTGAGTGCCCCTTTATTTGTGTTTTCATTTTCATAACCGAAGAAAAGATAGCATAGCATAGGCCTCACCTTCTAGTTGGTTTTTATTCTATATCATGTTTCCCATGATACATCTTGTTTTCAATTATGTGGAAAATATGTATATTTTCCTATTCTTCCATTTCCATGTTTAATTATTTTCAAAAATTTGAGCAATAAGCTAGTGATAATTAATCTAGGATCTAAGAAAATAAATTGCAAAATCTAAGATTTAAGAATATTATAAGATATGTTGTGAAAACTTGTTATAGTGGGATAGCCATGGTAGTTTACAGATTAGTTTCTTGGGTTGCTTCCCTAGGAGTCATGTTACCCTCCTTTGTGCCAAATGGAACTACATTGAATCCACTAGGGGGTAAGATTTGTGTCAATGTTAAAATATATGGATGGGGTTTTCCTCTCATGATTATACAAATGAAGCTTCTTTGGAATCATTATTCTACATAGGGGGTGACATGCATTTAGAATATTGGATATGTCCATTACTTAAGAATCACTTGTATGTTATGAAGGGGCTACAATAGGAATATATTATGTGGGGTTCTACTTTGGCTTCAACCTCTTTGTTATGCCAACTATGCATGTTGTTTGAGATGGAATGCATTGGTATGAAGTATATAGAGGTAGTAAGGAACCACACAACTCATTCACATTGGAAATATAAGCAAGGTGTTAAAAATGGTCATTTGGTGTGTATTTGAAAGATTTTTCATCAAATTTCTCTATAACAAGTACTATTATTTAATGGGCCATTTGCATCTAAGTAATATGCAGAACCCTACTATGTGGACATGGTTCTTTATCATTCGAGCTATGTAAACCTAGAGGATCTATTCCCATTTTCTTATATGTACACATACTTCTATGGATTAGCATGATAAACATCCATTTGGTCTTTTTTATCTTATATCTTCTGCAATTAGATCCTTTGCACCCTATTGGATCTACAAAACTTGTTAAATTTTCACCCAAATGGCTCTCTAGCCTATGCATCTATGCCTCCTTCCCTTTGTAGATGGGGTTGTGTTATGTAGGTTGATGTGTACCTCTATGGCCTAAGGGAATCTACAAGTGTATCATTTGTTTCCTATGAAGAAGGATCAAGTAGTGCTACACCATTACGTCTAGGGTAAGATATCATATGGACATTATTAAGCCATAGGTATTGAGACACTACCATTCTATTATTATATTAGTGTTTTCATTATTGGTCATCTAATACCCTTATATATATATATATATATATATATATATATATATATGATCATCTCATCTTATGCATTTGTTATATTGTAAAAAGATGTCTCCTCCATGAAGATTTTTCTCATTCATTCTTTCTCTTTCGTTCTCAAGGTGTGGAGTTACTTATTTCTATTTTTATGCTATTTGGGTATTTGGTGCATAACATTTTGTATTAAGAGATTAAGACCCTTGGTTTGTTTCCTTCAAAATGAGTCATCTCACCATTTTTGTTACAACTTTTTCATTTGATGTTTCAGACAATGAAAATTTCAAGTAGCTAAGAAGACATATTGAATTACACTATGTAAAATTTCAAATTCAAGTTCAATATACGTTTCAAGTTACATACTATGGAAGTTAGGATTTTTTATTACCCATGAAACTAGTCATAACCAAGTGTTATTGGTAAAAAGGTTGTATTTGAATCTAGTGAGCTAAACATTGAGTAAAAATATTTGCATTGGAAAGGGAATGAACCATAGTGTTTCATAAATTTCGTAAGTAGATATCAAAAATTGGATACATGGAAAACCATACAAGTTCACTCTCCTGAAAGGGACAAAATCAACAAGTTTAGGGAAAGTTACCATAACTTTCTATTGACACTTCATAATTTGGTTAAACTTATGGTATTATAGATCAAACATATCTAGATACTAAAGGAAAAAAATTTAGTTATAGGGGATACAATTTCATAGAGACATATGTTAGGATATTTAGATACTCATGAGTTGGTTAATATCAACTTGGTCTAATGCGTCATTAGGTAAAAGTGTGTTTCTTAGTTTGTTTCTTTAGTATGCATTAGTATGCATTTGTAGTTAGGTAATATGACTATCATGATATGTTTTTGACATAGAGTGATCCAACGACTCATATTATCCTCAATATTAATGGCTACATTGATCCATGTTTTAGCATCCGATTGGTCCATAGTATATATTTAAAGAGAATGGAGGGTCATTTTATGATGATTGATTGTGAGAAAATCTCTTGTAAATTTCTCTGTAATATTTTCTTTTGCATTAATAAATTACTCCAAGTGGCCACATTGGATTGGTTCATCGATGTTTCCCCACAAGGGTCTTAACACATAAAAAAATTGGTGTTTTGATCTTTGATATGGTTGTGTGAGTGATTATTGAAGGTGTTTGTCCTCTATTGGAATACCTATGCTGTTGAATATGGTATTAGAACGCATTTGAAGACTCGATCCCATTGTAGATCGAGATCTTGAAATTGTGTTACTGCATCTATAGTTTCTACCATTTCCATATGTTTCTGGGTTGAGAGGACAATTGCATTGCATTCAGAGAGCTCATTCAGTTAGGAATTCTTTTCATTTTACTAAAAAAAAATTATGTTTTCCCAAGATACGACCATTTTAGTCAAATCTAGAGGTATAAGCTTGAATACACTCTTTTAATTTTTTATAGAGATAATATTTTGGTTTTCTATTTTTTATTTCTAGGTTGCTACTCTTTTCGATCTGTGTATGATGTTTTTTGTGTGCCTTGTGTGATCTTGGTAAATCAGAAATAGAGGGCAATTTTTCATTTTTTGGGTAAGCTAATCGAGATCTAACCCTTGTTGTTGTCGAGAAGCTGATTTTTTTGTGTGTTAGAATTAGGGAAGTAAACCAGAAAATTATTGTCTTTTAAATTTTCAAATAGATAGAACAACAAGGGTCTAAAATAAATCAAACCTTAGAACATAAAATCAATACAATAGGATATCTGAACTGTAGAGAGCTAGATAGTCCAATCTGAACTTAGGAAATCAAATCAGAGAGTGAACAACAATTAGATTTGAATCTTAAACAATTTTTGAGTCTGCACAACACTCAAATCTGAACTGACAGTGATTAGATTCAAACAAAAACTATTTCTAAGTAAGCAAGATATATAGATCTAAAGAATCATAGGATTTTTGAATTAGATCTAGACTGATCAAAACAAAAACAAAACTAAACACTAGTTCTGAGTTAGATCTAAACAATGATAGATAGATCTAAACTAATCATTAGATGAATTAGATCTAGTCAATAGCTCATTCCAAAATGATAAAAAACAAAATAGATCTAAACAAAAATGTTCTGTGTTAGATCTAAACCAGGATAGATTCCAGAATTAAAAACACATAGATCTAAACAATAACAATTTGATCTGAACCATAAAGTAGCTTACCTCTGATCAATGAAGAAGTTCATGCCTCACACAAGGGATGAAGTGCCACTGAGAATATGCTCAGAAAAAGTCAAGAATCATGGATCTACCTCAAGGGTTAGATCGCTTGCCTGGAGAATGAACATAATGATTGCCACCAAGGAGAAAACAAACTTAAAACATCACACATAAATTTCTGGAAACAAACCCTCATGCACACATAAATTTACTGGAATCAAACCCTTATGCAGAAAAAGATAGAAAGGGGTACAACTGCCTTAAATAATCAGCTAGAGGGTTGTGGCTCTAGGAAAGGGCCAGATCTACACATGAGAAAGGTGATGAAAACCTCTTGGAGGAGGTCTATAGGCACCAGACATGTTGTATAAGAGGACAACAACTTCAATCCTTAACACACACGTAAGCACATCATAAAGCAGCCCTTCAACAAAGCTTTTGACAACTTAAGGAACCCTTGACTCATCCCCAAACAAAGAGCAGGAAGCAATAACCAGGAGGCTGAAAACTGGAGGGTTGAACTGTCACAAGAACTCAACTATTGTTGCAGAGGGGGTCGCATCAAGAAAGTAGAGATCTGCCTCACCTTAGAAGAGAAATATAAGAGTGTGTGAAAGGTAGAGGGGAAGGTCCTTATTTATACTTTAGGCTAGGGTTAGGCTAGTGAAAAATAATAATTAAAATAACATAATTAATTAATATAAATATTAATTAAATATGTTATAATTACATTTAATTAATATTTTTCATATTAACCCGTAAAGAAAAAATACAAAACCCCAAATAAACACAAGCTCAAAAACCAAGGGTGTGGGGCTTTAGGTGGGGTTACTTGGTGGCAATGCTTGTCCATATAATTCTCAAGGTGACCATTTAAAATTTATCATCACTGCATATGGGATACATCCCTCATGTGTTCATGCCCGCCTTCAAAGAGGGTCACACACCAACAACTACCTCATCAAGGACCAGATTTCCCCAGAACATATCTGGGGTCTTATCCACCAAGGTACAAAACCAAGGATGAACCCATTCCTTAGACATGGGTACCCTAGATAAAGTCTAGGGGCCCTAGACATATCTAGGGACTTAACTGCTTGGTCCCA
>SNQJ01S0045900.1:5820-19517 GCA_010110895.2 Picea sitchensis
ACAGCTCCCCCGAGGAGATGTCAGGCATCGACCCACAAAGAGTCTATCGTGAGATAACTTTGTTGTTTTTCAATCTCACTTTGAGATCCGAAAGCAACATCCGGTGAGACTGCATTTATGCTTTTCAATCTCGTCTGGATTAACTGAGAAAAGTAACCATTATGGAGTCTTCTTTAAGCCCTTTTCAGACTCCTTAAAGATGAAAATATTGTTGAGTGACCTTGTTTCTTCACACTTGTTCAATTGGTCCAGAAGAATGTTCCTTAAACGGGTCTTCTTTTAAACCCTTTTTAGACCCTCTAAACATGAAAAGATTGTCGAGCGATCTTGTGGCCTTTCACGCTCGTTAAACTAAAATTTGAAGTCACGTCTGTCCCGCAGTAGTTTACCCCTTTTTCAGTCCGGACGGTCAACTGTACGAACAAAGGTATACTCTATGGAACTTTCATTCTTTAGAAGATTACTCTCAGGTATAATTTTATCCCTTTTTCGAGCCTAAGGGACTAAACTTACGAAAAAGGAACCCCCACGGAGTCCATAGTTAAGCTCTTTTCAGACTCCCTAAAATTGAAAAGATCGTCGAGTGACCTTATTCTTTCACACTCGTTAAATTTTTCCAGAAGAATATTCCTGACAGAGTCCATAGTTAAGCTTTTTTCAGACTCCTTAAAAATGAAAAAATGGCCGAGTGATCTTGTCTTTATCACACTCGTTAAAATGGTTTTGAATAGATGTCTTGTCAGTGCTAGTTTACCCCTTTTTCGAACCGACTAGACTACCTTCGAAAAAGGTACCCCAATGGAGTCTCCTTTTATGTTTTTCAGACTCTCTAAATATGAAAGACCACCGAGCTTACCTTCTCTGGGCTCGTTAAAATTACATCGAAGGACGTTACCATTGTGTGTTTTATTAACTGCGTTTGCATACCTTATACGCCAGCCTTGTAACAGTTTGCTTCTGCGTCTTAACACCTTTGGCCCCCGGAGGATTTTTCCTGAGTATCATTCTAATAGAACATCAATCTTGTCCTTGTGCCTTGAACTTGTATGTTTGCAACATTCGTTCCTCCATTGTAACGTAATATTCCTTTATTCTTTTTTCCAAAATTATTAAAAAAAACAAAAAAAATCAAATATACCCCAAAAAGAGGAAGGGAAAATTATTTTCTTTATTGGCAACATCATGAGTCACCCTTCGATTAAGCACATATGTCTATTTGTTTATTATACTATGGGATGTAGTACGACCTTAGTAATCTGTTCTCGCTATATAGAGTTGTGTCCTCCACCGTTTGGTTATCCTTCCAAACATATGGAGAGTTTGCGTTGCCTCCTGCTTCGTAGACTTATGATTAATGCCATGTTGCCCGAGTCTCATTATTTGTCGTACTATTATCCAAGGGAAGTTTGTCACCAAGCCTGAGTTGGCTCCTCTGCAATATGTCTCTTGTCCTCATACCCGACCATCCNCTCCAGCCATCAGGCCGAATCAACTTCTGAAAGATGGATACTCTATATGTATATATTTCTAATTTCGAGATGTAGCTCCGCTGTGTATTATTCGCGGCTACTCTTTATAGTTATTTGACATGGATCTACAGTGTATTTGATTGGTAGCTATGATTCTATCCCGAGCATGGGTATGCCCACCTCAGTGAGACATTTGTTATTTTGCAGATGGCACCTCCCGGTTCCTGATCCTTGGGATCAATCGTTCGGCACATCAGTAAAGATTGGTAATGTATTTCGGCCATCAAATTCTCTTCTGACCTCACACATTAGGGGGCATCTGTTATAACCCTAAATTGCACCAGACATGCTTACCTGTCGTCATTCCATCTCATAGCCCTTCTTTGCCAAAAACTACTGAACAACTCTTCTAAAAACTCCATTTTTAAAATTCCACGCTAGCTGACCCACTAAAACCTGCATGGATCTACAGTGTCCATGCTAGCAAGCCCACTACAGCCCGCGTGGACCTTCAGAAGCATGAAAAAATGAAAGTTGCCAACGGAACAAAAATCTATGGGTGAGTTAACTGAAACTCCCAACCATGCATGGCCGAGGGTTCGTCCAAATACTTAGCTCCTTCTAGCCTATAAAAGAAGGAGTAGGGGTCCCATTTGGAAGGAGGAAAAATATAGCAAAGAAACTCTGCCCATTTACGTATTCCCATTGTCCCAACCCTTTATCCTTTCCTTATGCCAAAGGATATTCAAAGCAAAGCAGTTGGAGGACAGAAGAAGAGGAGCCCAGGATCAGGTTCGAGGAGCGGTGGTCGGTCTCAACTTTTGTAAGTTGACTCATTCAAAGTAATAAAGAAAATGTTTTTCCCATCCCAATTCATGAATTGTTTATAGTTTGATCAGTGTATGTTTGGATTTCTAACCCGTTAGTATATAAGTAGCATGCATGCATATTTGTTGCTTGTCTTATATGCAGGTCAACTTTGGAAGGATTATTTCAAACAAGTAATCAAGCACAACGGAGGATCGACATCAAACGTTGGGAACGAGGTAGGTTGATCTTTCCATGCATTTACTAAGAAAAGGGGATTTAAATCTAGGGATGAAGGTAGAAAGTTATTTCTCTTCGGTCATATCTGCATGCAAAGTCTGAACTTTATTTTCTAGTCCGTAGGGAGATTTTCCCAACAACACTATTGTAGCACAAAGCACAACCAAAATGCCTTAAATATAATGAATAAGAAAATATTTGTGGACGTAGCCCAGGAGGGGGTGAACCATGATAACTCTATTTCGAATTATGTTGTGGATTGGTTACTCATGTTTGTAATATGTTAATCCATATATTTATGATGTTAATTCCTGCTTTTACTATGATTAATGCTTATCTTTATTGATAATGTTGATAGATTCATGCGCAATAATGTTAATTGTATTTTTAACTGCTGAGTGATAAGAATATAGACTAGTATGCATAAAGAAGTACGTAACAAGGTCAGAATAACTAGGATATAATGTATGAGATGATCTTTTAGGTATGATAGAGTGTGTCTCCCTTCGTTCCCTCAACACTATAGAATCTTGGTTCTTTAGTCCCCATAAATATATCTTGGGAGAGACTTTGCCTGCTCGTAGGTGATGCCGAAAGGGCCAGTATCTGTAGGGTTTTTTTGGACTAGTTACATTGAACCCAGGGTCTTGAACCTTCCCACGTGCATGCGCCAAAAAATGGTTCTGTTGCCGGGACCCGTAATATGAAAGCAAGGGAATGTTTTGGAGATCGAAGAGGAAATAAATAACTGAATGGTTGGAATAAAAATAATGAGAATTCACATAGAAGGAGAATAAGAATCCTCGCTTAAATAATAAGCAATGGCTGCAAAGGTATGTGTATGCAGAATTGCATGAGGTATTTTTTGGTGAGTTTCCTAATATTTTAGTAGAATGTTTGTAAATATTTATGGAAAATACTGGTAGACATAGACTAGTTGCACCAAAGAACTAGACTTTTGAACTAGTGAGACAAGTGGAAGTAGTAGACAATAAGACATCCCACACAGTGGAATTTTAGTTCGATAGTATCTTGGGAGGCTACGTAACAAAATTTTCCATAGATTGTACTAAGGATTACAATGTTGTAGAAAGAGACTTCTTTAAAGGTATGTGAAGAAGATTCATAAGTTTGTTAGCTACCTGGATAAAAATGTTGCTATGCAACAAAGAAGTGATGACGATGGAGCCAGATAGCTAAATAACTTGACGCACATGGAGGGACTGGGTTTTTTTGACCATGATTTGATCTGAGGGTAGGAAAATGGACAGAGGAAAGGATGACTGAGAATGCAATATAAAGAAGAATGGATATCAGAAAGAGCAGACGAATTTGGAGTTTTATGCAGTGGGAGAAGGTACAAGAAGTTGAGAATTGCGATGGAGGAGAGAGAGTAGCATAGTGAGTAATCGAAACATCGTGAATACATCCATATCATAGAAGTACAATAGATAGAGGGAGAAGAGGAAGATATCCCATTCAGTCCAGTCATAAAAGAACCAGTAAGTCCTGTCTGAGCCAAGTCCTGGTTCAAAACAACAACCTCTTGGGAGTCACATGAATATAAGACAACATTCGAAGATATTTCCAGAGAATTTGTAGTCAGTAAGGGAAGTCAGAGAAACAATATCCAGAGAAGTGGTAGTGGTACATGTAGTCAAACTCAACCAACATCACCAAGAAGGGGTCCTACACCCAACAACATGGCAGGAGTAGATAATACACTGAGATTACCTGAGTTCAAAGGAATTGGATCTGAGGATCCAGAGCAACATTTGTTCGTATGTGAAACCATTTGGCCTACAAAGAGTGTCCACAATGATGGCGCAAAGATCGCGTAGCTAGCGCCAACATTTAGAGGCCACACACTCATATGGTACATGAAGTTGTAGAGTACCACATCGCTAGGCCAAATGAGAACTCTGGCAGAGATTACATAGGCTCTGTTAAAGGAATTCAAAAAACCGAAATTGGAATCCTAATATATTACAGAGCTCAAGGAAATAAAGAAAGTGCAGACTAAGCCAGTATGGGAGTTTGACCAGAGGTTCAAATATGTGATGGGGAGGTTAACGTTTCAAATACTTGATCAACAACATAGAGAGTGGTTCATTGCAGGCTTGTTACATCACATCCATAGTCCTTTAATACAACAAAAGGTTACATCTTAGTCCGAGGCATTGGAAATTGCTATGAAATTGGAAGCCTCTCTGGTTGGAAACAATAGCAGAATGGAGCAAATACAAAACCAACTAGCGGCCTTAAAAATTCATCTAGAAGAAATTACAGAGGGGAAAGAGAAATGGGAATAGATATGGTGCACCAAATGCAGTACGTAAGATCACCACAAAGATGGATGTCCATCCTTTGGACAGTACTTAACAACTGGAGTGCCAAACCCGCTACCAAGTGGAGGATACTGTGAGATATGTAAGAAGGGGGGACATCACCCCCATGAGTGCTAGCTATTACGAAAATATCAGCATACCCCAAGAAGCTTAATCTGTATCTTTTTCAAATGAGTGGGCCATGAAGAAAAATATTTTCGTACATTTTATTTAATAAGGGAGTGCACGACAGCCATGTACAAGATTCATGAGGAGAATGTTGCAATAGAAGGAGGAGGTAAATATAGCACTAAAAGAGGATTCAATCAAGGAAACCAAGGAGGATTCAGTAGGGGGAGAGGTCGAACAAACTTTGGTCAAGGTGGAAGAGCGCCCATAGCATGTTATAATTGTAACCAACCATGACACTTAGTGCAGGATTTTACAAATCCCTGCAAAACATGTACTTACTGTTGGGCGTTAGAACATTTGACAGAGGACTGTCCACAACTGCTGGAAAAATGGTAGGCTAGAGGGAATCATAAGAAGAACCTGAATATTCAAAATATATCTGCTAAAATACAGGATGAAGGACCCAAAATAATAGTCATTACATGCAGAGGAGCCAAAACAGGGATGGATGCAACCAACACAAACAAATCAATGGAGCAGTGGGTAAATGAATCAAAAGAAACTACACTAGAATTTGACCCATAAGAAGAGAAAAAGTCGTACAAACAAGAAATGAAATAACTTGTGCAATAGGAATGGATAATGTCCACATCAACGATGCCACCTATGGGGGATATGCATCCCACTGAGGACCACATGAGGACCAAAGAATCACTGGAGAAGGTAAACACTTTAGGAATTTTTTTGCAAAGTTGCCTTGAATTGGTCGAAGATGAAAATGAATTGCATACATTATGCTCTATGATCTATCACTGTGCTCAAGGAAAGGCAGTCCCTACTGAAAGGACAATAGTGAACCAACTATTGTGAAAGAAATGAACCAACAGAGAATTCAGGTTCAACGCGTAGATTGGAGAATACAACATAGACAATGTGATCTTGGACCTAGGGTCTGATGTGAATGTGATACCTAAGAAAAAATGGGAGATGATGGGGAAACCAAATTTAGCATGGTCACCAATCCAGTTGAGACTAGAAAATAAGTACGAAATAGTTCCTATTGGCAGACTAACATGAATACCTGTGAATATATATGGAGTGCGCAATGTCACATATTTTGAAGTTATCGAGATTGTGGATGACAACCAACCATATCCAACGTTAATGGGACTAGAATAGGAATTTGATAACCAAGATATAATCATCTTGAAAAGGCACAAGATGATATTTGAAGTCGAAGACCTAAAAGTAACTGCACCCTTAGACCCAAAAGAAGGAAGACAATACATAGAACCAATGTGGGGCGATGAAATCGATCAACTGTAGAACATGAATACAAGAATGGATGATTATTTTAACCCCACCGCATACGACACACTAAATTGGTGAAGCATTGGTTCGTGTACATCAGACTCAAAAGCAGGGCTGGAGAAATGGTAGTAGAGGATGCATGAAGTCTCAACACGACGATGCGCACACATGACATGGTCATTACAATGGATTGGAATAGAATTTTTCAACCCACCCAAGTATGACGACTTGATAGATATAGCAACAATCGTACCGAAATTTGAGGCACATGTACCAGAGCAACATAAAATGATAGCACTGGATGCAATGCTAAAAGCTACGCCAACCAGGTGGTGGGAAACACACAAAGGAAGCATAAAAGACTGGAAATAATGTAGGAGACTAATCCAGATAAGATTTAATACTGGAGAAGGAGACACGATGCATAAATATACCGTAGAAGGAACCCCAACATAGAATATTTTGGAGTGCGAAAACTAGTGGAATATAGTTCCCAAAGAGGAATGGATTCACATGTTCATTCATACTCTCACGACAATACCGAAAAACTAGTATTTAGAAGTGAAATTGCTGAGAGACACAACCGAGTGGAGTTACATAAATCAAAGGTTCAAAGAAACAATTACATTTCAACATAAGCCACCCTAATATGTACATCACTTCATAAAATCAAACAAAAAATATTCAATGAAGAAGAACATATGGAAGTAAGATCTATATGCAATGAATAAGAATAGACATAAGTAATACCAGTATGCAGTGCACATATTGTTGCTATGACAGTCCATAAAATACTTGAATGCTATAATGTGACCCAAGAGGAATAGGATGATGAAGATCCTCAGAATGTTTAGGTACAGGAAACAAAGGGAGAACGACTAGTAGAGGGCCCAGAGCTTGAATCTACAACATATGTGCATCTAGTCAAGACATGCAAATTCAATATTGGGAAATAGGAAAATCGAAAGTTGGTGCAAATAGGAGACTACTAGGATGATGAAACCGTAGAAAAAATAGCCGAACTACTGGGTGAGTACCAAGACTTATTACTGAGAAATTTCTTAGAAATGAAGGGGATCGCTAGCAAGCTAGGAGAAATGAGAATCCATATTAAGCTTGATGCTAAACTAGAAAGACATAGACTGCAACCAGATAGAATGAAAATGAAAATTGCGCAGGTAGGGGGAACTACACCAACTAGGAAAATTTGACGTAAAAATGGTCAAGGAGGCGATAGTCATGACACCCTGCCACGCGACGTGATAGATATCAAGTACAAAGAAGAAGGTAATGAAAATTAAATATGGATAAGGACAAGCCCCATGATGGTGTAGGACAGAATATGCCCAACAGATAATGTAGGCCCACGAAAAAAGGAGACAAAACAAGGGAAAATGAGAGAAAAAAGAGACTACTTGTGCAATAGAAGAGAAGAAA
Organism: Picea sitchensis; assembly: GCA_010110895.2. Taxonomy (NCBI): domain Eukaryota; kingdom Viridiplantae; phylum Streptophyta; class Pinopsida; order Pinales; family Pinaceae; genus Picea; species Picea sitchensis. The sequence goes on from SNQJ01S0045900.1 coordinate 13,544, forward strand.
TAGAATACTTACACAACACAGGATGAATGACGCAAAAAAATGAGATATATCATCATGACACGACATCACAAGTTAAGCGAAAGGCATGTTTCCATAAATGGAAAATCCGTGTGAAAATTAGACGAAACTAATATAAGTTAAATGGCCACATACCGACCCCATACGATGAAGGAACCAAGGAAAGACAATATCGTTAACAAGAAATAGACATACTACCTGGGGCATGGAAGAGCCACTATGATGACGGTTCACTATCAATGAAGGTGCACAAAATGATTTACACACTTGGAAGAATCATGCCACAACATGTCAAACGATTCACCAATATGACAACCTATATGAGGAGTACAACACGATAAGACCGTGGATTAGCATGTCAAGGCCATAACTACAACTCACATCTATTATAAAGGGGTGAATTCACTAAAGGGGCCAACATTCGTTGAGATATGAAAATGATCAAATATCACCCACTTAGAGAGAAGGTGGTAACAAAAAAATGTTGTAGAGGGTGATGTCATCATGAATAGTTAGGCATGCATGCACCAAATGAGCACAATTACTGAGTGAAGGTTCATCTGTGGTGCAGTTGTCAAGAACCGTTTCTCAACGAATGGAACGATGACACTACTGGAAACAACCACAAATAAACCAAGATCTGCACACATGTTACAGGGTGACCAAAGATGAACAAGAGTAGAGAGAACAGTAGAAGGAATGTCTGATAGGAAGGGATAAAGAAAGTAAACCTAGCGCACGTGAGCAAGAAAATATGTGTATAACATCAATCGTCACAAGTGCCTCCAGGGCTACACTTTTAAGAAAATTACCTCAAAAGCCGGTAAGAAGGTTAGGAAGTTTTGCATGACCAAGGGGAGGCTTGAGGTGAAAATTAGTGAGGTGACATGAAGCAGGAGCACCCAGAGGATGCCAAAGAGGATCTTTGTCTAATTGGAAGAGGGGCTTAGTGGATTGGGTACTAATATTATCTCATAGGAAGAGTAATGGAATAGTAGTCTGCATAGTCCAGCGAAAAAAAGGCCATTAAAAAGATAACAGGGACAAAACTGATGGTTAGCAGTAATGACAAGTCATAAAGCCATAGTGGGGCCATAATTGGCAACAACCACCAAAAATCAAGACATATTGGCAGGACAGGCTGGGATTTTTGGACAGATTCGATCAGATAAACTACATTAATACAACCGTATGGCCTATCGATGGCGTACTAGGCACAAAAATTAAGGTCGGATGATACAGGCCCAGTTTTCACACAGGCATAAGAACCACATTAAGTCAAGGAAGGGACACTAGTGTTGCATGCAAGAAAGAGACGAAATAGAAGCGAACGAGAACGACTGGGAGAAAAGAGTTAATATAACTAGAGGTGAATGATAGGTGACCACAAGGAAGGTCCTCACATAGCTGAAAATCAGTCATAGATAAGGAATGACACCACTGAAGGTGGGAGAGCCATTGACAAAAACAAGGAAATAAGCAAAGAAACCAATGGAAATACCAGAGGTTAAAGAAGTGGTCGGAGTCTCGACCCCATCACCACACAAAAAATTTCATAGAGATTACCTACCACCATGAAGGAGAAATGCACCACACGTCCAACTTCAAGCCAATGTAAAGTATCCACTGCTGATGGCACCAGTCCCGACTGGCGTGAGTAGCGACGAAGAGTTACTGGGAAAAATTGCCAACCTAAAATATATGGATCACGAAATTACAGATGCTCAGAAGTTCCCAGAGTTGGAAAGGGACCAAGACCTATGTTCCACGACAGTCCAAGAAACATGATCAATTGTAATTGAGCCATAGGAATGGGCATCGGGCTAGACAGGGTAGGAATAATGAACATGCTAGAAATCCCACTTTTTTGGCGAAGTATAGATATCAATGCATGTGTGAAGATGTTGATCACCTGTGTTCACCATGGTAAAATATGGCTCAACCAACCAGTAGATATTACCACTGTGTTGATTGCCAAAATTACAAGACTAACCCAAACAGGAGAAGATCCAGGTGCGTTATTCACCAAGGCGGGAGAATGAGCACTTTCAGAGGAAATGAAAGAAAAATTCAGCACGGTAAGGGGAAAGAGGGGACTGGATGTCCAACATATCAGTAATAAAAAGGTAAGGTTTGAAAAAAAGGTACTGACATGCAAACTAATGTGCAAATGTCACAGAGATGAAGTACCAATCGAAATAATTTCCACCATGGAGAAATGTGTAGAAGGGATCCAAATGAACTAGGCCAATTTTCTTAGGAACCAATTTTTACAAGATTGCATCGAGGCCCAAGAAAAGGGAACCAAGTTCCATTACATGTGGTTTTTAATACTGGTTTCACTAGTTGGATGGAAAGAACCGACATATTACCAGTCCATGCGCACATTAGGTAGTCACACCTTAGCTTGCAGGTATACCAACTTATGACACACAAAACTGGAGAGGAGACAAATCAAGACAAACATAGTATTCTTTACCTACTTATACTATATAACATAGATATTGACACACACACACACCGCACATTCCATTAGACACAATAGCAACATATGAAGGCATCACGCAGTTTAGAGCTGACATGCACCACATGTATGTACAAGCTGCGAAGGAGCCATCACAACAATGGATGCAAATGAGCTATAGGGTGATAGAAGAGGAAGTGGGCTCAAAAATTATTGGTGGGTACAAGGAGATGAACAAGGGCACCTAGGGCCAAGGTAAGACACATGGGAAGGAGAGAAATAACCCAATAGATAGGGAAGACTCATCAGACGAAGAGGAGCAATGTGAAAAAAACTCCGAAGAGCTAGGAGACACACAAGGAAAAGATCCACCAATAGGAACATGAACATGAATGAAAAGAAAGGACACAAGAGAAACAAAAGTAGGGAGATCACACAAGAAAACTAAGGCACAAAGACCACCACCTATGTTCTACATATTAACTAAAGGAGACATGGAAATAATTGGCCAACAAATGGACAAAACCGCAGAGGCGATTTGGGAGAAAGAAACTAAGAAGCAAGAAGCACACGATAATGAGATGTAGGATCAACTAGTAGCACTCCAGCAGATGATGGACACAACAAGCAGTAGGACGCAACACAGGTTAGAAGAAGGGGTAATCGAGGGATTTAAAAATAAACATGAAGTAATACATGAACACCTAGGGGTAATCCAAAAGATCCTGGAGATAATGCAATTAACACTTGCGTAAGGACTAGGTGCAGGCCAATCAGGTTTGATAGAAGTCATATAGACTGCAGTGTTGGTTCAGGTGACAACACCGCGCAGAGTAATCAAAGTTCTAGTAGGGATATTCAGGCTACCCAACCGTGAAATTCAAGAGCGATTATAGGGACTAAGTCACATGGATTTAGTCGTATCCCAGATGAGTACAAAAGTGTTACAAGACTTGAAAAAAGGGATCACACAGGAAATCCGGTGTTGGGTAGATAATGCAGCCAAGGAGTTGGACAAGACAAAAGAACAGAAGGTGGACATGCAGAGACTATACAACACTACACTACAAGAAAAGTGTTTAGTATAACAATGAGTAGAACTCACAGAAAAGGAAAAAAGAAAAGCAGACAACGAGGTAGAGGAAGCCAAGAGGGATAATCTTGAAGTTGAAGAGAAGACCAAGATATCCATAGAAGGAAATATTGAAGAAGAAGATAAATCCAAGAAATCCGAGTAGGAAAATAATGAAGTATAGGAAAAGGATGAAGAAATAATGAAGGAAAAGAAGGAAGTCAAGCAAGGGACACAGAAAATTCAAGCAACGATACAACAATTATATAAGGAAGTACCAGAAGTACCGACAATGGTGGTACAAGCCACGATAGAAGAACAAGTTAGAAATATTAGCGAGGTCATTAAAGGAATTTGAAGGAAGGATGCAAAGATAGATTCAAACGCAACACTGGGGACACCACAGGAAGAAAGAGTGCAAAGGGAAAGAATAGCACAAACAACAATGGTGAAGATTAAAATCTTAGAACATGAGTGTATCAATATATGCGAATAAGGCACGTGCATGTGGAAAGATATGATGAACACCTCGGAGATGCAAGCTCTGGATGAGCAAATAAGGGTTGCACGGGAAAAAGAGATCCAAGCCACTGATTGCACAAACACCCTCCCACCAACCGAAAGGATGACAAAATTGCTAGCTAAAAAAAACAACACATTGCAGTGGAACAACTAAAATAAGAACAACAAAATATTGCTCAGGAGTTGTGACTGTGATAGGAGGAGGAACTTGGGGTACTAAGGGAACTAGCTACTGCGCAAACCAACACAACATTAGTAGCACAGGACACCGAGGCCAAATTAAATAACTTGACAACATATAAAATGGAATAAATTACGAATAAGGAGGCCGAAGTCACAACAAAAATACAGACAACAAAAGAGAAACTACAGAAATTCATTGAGGCATGGAAGAGCACGAAACAACATGCCTAAGTGGGTCGGGATGAACCACATGTGAGTGTTGGGAGCCTATTGGGAAGACAAGTTGGATAGAGAACAATGAGAATAAAAGGTGAAAGATCAAGAAGATCAAGAGGATCAAGAATGAAGTGAGAAGGAAGAGAAGGGGATGGGGGACAGGAAGGAACAAGATCCCTCAAAATATGGGAAAACCAACTGAGCTGAGTTGTATCTAGCTCATAATGAGTTGTGACTAGCCGAGCATGGGTGGGAGCCAAATCATTATGAGCTAGAAATAAAACCTAAGGAAAAGGAGAACAAACGAGGAAAAAGAGAAGAGAAGTTGAGAAGTCTAGAACATAAGAGGAATTAGAGAGTGAGTAGTTGCAAAGTTGAGAGGTGAGAGAAACGACAATAGTAGAGACAAAACTGCCATTGTAGGATATTCTATGCACATGATCCATGACTGTAAACAAAAGAATATATAGTGAACACCTATTGTAGCATAGAGTTCAACCATAATGCCTTAAATATAATAAAGAAGCAAATCTTTGTGGATATGGCCTAGGAGGGGGTGAACCATAATAACTCTATGTCAAATTATACTGTGGATTGGTTACTCATGTTTGTAATATGTTAATTCATATATGTATGATGTTAATTCGTGCCTTAACTATGATGAATGATTATCTTTACTGATAATGTTGATAGATTCATGCACAATAACGTTAATTATATGTTTAACTACTAATTGATAAGAATATAGACTGGTATGCATAAAGAAGTACATAACGAGGTCAGAGTAACTAGGACCTAGTGAAAGAGAGGATATTTAAGGCATGACAGAGTGTGTCTCCCTTCGTTCCCTCACTGCTGGAGAATCTTGGTTCCTGCAACCCCCATAAAGATACCTTGAATGAGACTTCACCTGCTCGCAGGTGATGTCGAAATTGCCTGTATTTGTAGGGTTTTGTTGGACTAATTACATTGAACCCAAGGTCTTGAACCTTCCCACATGCACACATCAACAATGTGCAAGTGCAACACATTAATGAGAAGAAAGTGACTTGGACAAAGTTCAAGAGGTATTTCCAAAAGAAATACTTAACCAAGTGGTACCATGACAGGAAAATGAAGGAGTTCTTTGAACTCAAGCTTGGGAGCAAGACGATTAAAGAGTACGATAGAAGATTTTTAGAATTGCTAAATTATGTGTTGTTAGGATATTTAGACACTTAGGAGTTAGTAAGATCTACTTGGCATATTGTGTCATTAGGTAAAAGTGTGTTTTCTAGTGTTTTTCTTTAGTATGCATTAGTATGCATTTGTAGTTAGGAAATCTGACGGTCACGATATGTTCCCGACATAGAGTGATCTGACGGTTCATACTCTCCTCAATCTTAATGACCATTGATCCATGGCTTAACACCCGATTGGTCCATGATCTCTATTTAAATCGAATGGAGGGTCATTTGCCAATGATCGATTGTGAGAAAATCTCTTGTAAAATCTCTCTG
>SNQJ01S0045900.1:24924-41200 GCA_010110895.2 Picea sitchensis
AAATAACATGGAGGGTCATTTGCCGATGATCGATTGTGAGAAACTATCTTGTAAAATCTCTCTGTAATCTTTTTCTTTGCATTAATAAACTGCTCCAAGTGGTCGCATTGGTTGGGGTCGTGGATGTTTCCCCGTAGGGGTTTTACCACGTGAAAACATCGATGTGTTTATCTTTGATCTGGTTATGTGAGTGGTTACTGAAGGTGTTCGTCCTCTGTTGGAATACTTGTGTTGTCGAACATGTGCCTTTTATCAAGGATGAACAAGTGAATATTCATAGATATTTGAGTGTGTTTTCCTCATTTATCAGTGACAAGGTACAATATGATGACCCTAAAACATTAGAAGAGACCATAAAGCGCGCTAAGTGTCTTTATGATTAACAAAGGGGAAGACCGACTCTTTAAAAGGTTTGGGAAGACAAGATGAAAAGTAATATGGAATAGAGGAAGAAGGGAGTTAAGAAACTTTTTTTCAGAAATACTGAACAAGGAAATAAGACTCTTCAGGAGTCCATAATGTCGGAAACAGTGGGACTAAATTCATGGAAAAAACCTATGCAGTGTTGGGGTTGTGTCCAAAATCATATGCACAAATATTTTCCTCAAAGAGGTGATAAAGCGAGGACTTCACACAGTGTACAACAAGATGCGAGAGTGAAGGGCATGGGTAGAAATGTGCCAAGTATTTACGTTGTACTGGATAACAAGCAGGCTGAGTTCCAGTCACACATGATCGAGGTGGAAGGTAATATTAATGACCATCCCATTGCTATTTTAATAGATTTAGTAGCTAGTCATAGTTATCTAGACCCTAAGATGGTTGAAAGATTCCATTTTTCGAGAAGTAAACTGGGAAAACTTGGTTGGTGTAGTTAGCTACAAGAACAAAAAGGAAAATCGATGAGATGGTTAAGGCATGTCCATTGGAGATGAATGGACTATGCACAAAAGATGATTTGAATGTTATACCTGTAGGATCGTATGATTGTCTAATTGGTATGGATTGGTTGGATGAGAATCATGCTATCCTAGATTTTTACAATAAGGAATTCACTTTCCTGGATGAGCAAGGAGATTCGAGATCAGTTCAAGGAAATCCAAGAGATATGACTATCATAGAAATTTCAGCATTGCAGTCGAAGAAAAGTTACAGGAAAGGATGTTAGGTATTCACAACGCACATGGTAGAGACACATAAGGATAAAGTGCCAAGTGTAGAAGACTGCATAGTACTAAAATATTTTGAGGATGTCTTTAAAGAGATATCGAGATTGCCTCCGAAAAGAGATATTGACTTCTTTATTAATCTAATTTCGAGAGCATCACTTGTATCCAAGACTCCTTACAGGATGAGTACCCCATAACTGAAGGAGTTGCAGATGCAACTTGAAGAGATTATGAAGAAGGGGTATATATGCCCAAGTGTGTTGCCTTGGGGTGCCCCTGTTTTGTTTATGAATAATAAGGATGGCACACTAAGACTTTTTATTGAATTCAAGAAGTTGAACAAAGTAACATTAAAGAACAAGTATCCTTTTCCAAGGATAGATGACTTGTTTGATCAGTTGAGAGGCGCAAGGGTATTTTCGAAGATAGATCTCATATATGGATATCACCAAGTGAGAATAAAAGAGGAGGACATCAGTAAGATTTCCTTCAGAATAAGGTATGGGCATTACAATTTTACAATGATGCCATTTGGGTTGTCAAATGCACCAGTTGTTTTCATGTGCTTAATGAATGGATTTTTCAGAGATTACTTGGATACGTTTGCCAATGTATTTTTGGATGAAATTCTTATTTACTCAAAGTTTGAGGAAGAGCATGAGTGTTATGAGGAAAATGTTTCTATGGAAAGGGGTAAACCACAACAGATGGAATGAAATGCAGAAATCAACTCTAATCCCAAGTATGATATATAAAAGAAATGCTAACAAGAAAAGGCTATGAGCCTACCTCGTCAGGACATTCGATGAACACCAATGTTGAGCATGCAACCCAAATCTTTATACCTGCAACTTGTCCTCAAAAACCAAGATACACAAACATATAGTGATAATGTATAGTTTTAACATATAGATTATCATAATCCATTAACATACATGAAAAATACACCCATGGAATAATAATTCAAATATTTTCAAGATATCAATTGGATGAGAAAAGAGTATTCCTATTAAAATAATTAGCAGAAATACATAGATGAAAAAATTATGTGACGAAACATATCGGAACCGAGAAACTAAGTCCCTCCAACTGGGCCTCCACCACTTCAATCTTCCACTAAAGGCAAGCTCATATAAATGAGTCGTTGATGTTCTCCATCACAAAGAAGGAAGCGTTTGGGGGATGAAAAAGGAGTTCAAACTTTCAAGGACAAAGGGATGTAGACTCAATATAAAGTGAAATTTCTCTAGAGTGTCTTTGCTCTATAAATTGAATTGTTCAATCCCTCAAGGCTTGGATATGGCTCGATTTATAGCCTTCAAATGGAACTGAAGGGATGATTCAGAGTGTTTCCAGTATATGGAAGGTTGAAGATCATGGATCTCGTGACATGGCATGGAAACCCGACATTATTTTTAAATTTTAGCACCAAACCCAATGTAAGCGGGATGTAGTGGGGAAACCTATGTATACGATTGTTGCATAACTGATAGGGCATGTTTATGTGGAAAAATGGGATTTTTTGGATCTAGAAGGTACAAAAGGGGACTTCAAGTCTACATAGGGAAATGGAAAGGCCATCCAAGCAAGTTGCATGGAGTGAGGCAAAATTTGTTGTAACAGATGCCCCCTAATGTGTGAGGTCAGAGGAGTATCTGGGATGGTTGACATATATTATAATTCTTAGAAGTGGAGTAATGGAGACTCAGTTGGAAGTACTAGTTACTCATGAGAATATTACATTACATAATGACTTTCTACACATGGATGCCAATATGAATTACACTGCAGATTCATGTGGAAATATATCAAATAGTTTTTCAAGGCCATGAATAGGAAATACAAAGCGAACATATGCCATAGTATGTCATACTCATGAACAAGGCACAATGGAATCCAATCTCAAAATCAATTTGAAGATATATGTATACAATGAAGTACAATCTTATCTCCCATGATCACTGAAGTCATATAGGTACTGGTTCAATGAAAGAAAACAATAGATTAGGAATGTTGCTACTATAAGTTGGAGGTCTTCTACACTATCCCCCGAAGGTGCAAGTCTAAATCATGTGAATAGAGGAGTTGAGGTCAAACACAATGAGACAACTTATCGATAATGAAAGTAGGTATCAAGGCACCAATTACATTCTACAAGTGTGAATAAGGGTGTTGAGGTCGAACACTTGAAGAATCCATCGATCATGAGACATTGGTGTATTCCCAACTGTCGATGGTGGGAGAATCTGCCATTGACGACTACAAGTCTCTAGGTACTCATAGGACTCTAGGTCTCATTTCCAGAATATATGAGTTGAAGTTGATGGAAGGAGACCCACTGAAAGGAGAGCATTAGGGCATCTCTCATCATTCAACATGAGGTACAAAGAAATATCTTGATGATTAGGAGGATCTCGAATGAATAGTATGTTCATGAACCAATGACCCTATGTGTCCCTTGCATGCACCAGATGCAAGTAGTGCATGAAAGAGACCCTCTAAATAAAAACCAATAAGGAAAACTACTGACAAAGGCAAGGAAACCACCAATAAGGATAATGGAAACCAAGACACTGCACAAATACCAATGTGTGAATATATTTCTTGTTGTCAAACATAAGGGAAACACCCCATTCAACGACCAATGAGGATATTTCAACTGCTGGGTTCAAGGTTACCTACCCATAATGAAAGTAGGACCAAGTTGCATGGTAGGAATAGAGCTTCATGTGACTCTGAGATAAATTGAGATATGACCAACATGCAAAGTCAAGAGTTCTGAGAAATGGTCGACACATGCTTATAGATTTCCTTTGAACAAGAGCATGAGACATATGGATAACTCAGGAAACACAGACTTGATGATAAAACTTTGTGATGCAGGGGGCATCAACAAACTCTCCATAGGGATTAGAAGAATAACTAGTCATAGGAGTAGACTCTAAGTAACGAGCTCAACTTCCTAAGGTCATGCTAAACCAAAAATTTGGATGAAAGAAGACTCAAAAAAAATTCCTCTGTTCAAAGGCGACATGACTACTACCGATATGGGATAATATTATTTTCCTGCCTGTCTTTTTTTATTTTTTCATAGGCAAAGAAATGCTATGATACAAGAGAGGAAATGAGTGTCGCAAGTAAGGAACTAGCCCCAAATGGTGGACCATACCTATTCTTAATGCAAGTAAGTGCATGCGAGGCATGGAAACTTGGGGGGATGTTTCCTCTTAGGGTATAGGGTATCAAGCTACAAAGGATATATAAAAGGATCTGCTTGGCTAGAGATGCAAATTGCTGAGATTAGAGGCTTATAATGAGAAAGAGGGAGCTAGAAATAGGCTCAATACTACAAGAAGGATGATGGAATGTGATTACAACTTGACTCCAAAGTATGCCCTTTTCGTAGATTTAGTCCCCTAGGCTCGAAAAAGTATAAAATAATACCCATGAGAACTCTTCTAGCCAATGGTGACTAGAGTATTCTTTTTTCGTAATTAGTCTACTTGGTTCAGAAAAGGATTAAACTAATACCAAATAGACGTCAATTCAAATCCATTTAACGAGTGTGAAAGAGACAAGTTCACTCGACAATATTTTCATTTTTTTGAGTGTCAGAAAAGAGATTAACCAAGAATCGGGGGGAGTCCCATAGGTAAAGGTCAGAATGCTCATGAGTAAGAATATGGGATTCGAATGTAAAGTCATATCAAAACTATAAGGAACTCCCAGTCATATGGAATAATTTCTACATGGGCACCGAATGGCACAAGGGTTCTAACTAGGGCACCCATGTTTGGTAAACCTATACCACTTAATAATGACACTTATAATAGCGGTAAGAAGGTTCTGTATCGCTAATAAATGGGTTCATACCTAGGGTGTATGGATCATGGTCATAGGATGATGCAAGAATGCAAAACGGAGTGAAAACCTATCCCAAATGTCGGTGAAATAATATACCCACCAAAGGCATGAACGGGTAGTATGATGCTGGAAATCAAAAAATATCCTAGACAAAAGCACCAAAAACCAAGTATTTCCACTACACTATTAATCCATAAGGTAAAAAATTAGCACAAACTATAGGAAGTGGGTAAAAAACATTCTACTAATAGTAAAAATAGACCATTTTACCATACCGTTTGAGTTTTTCACCCACATAGTAAATTTAGGCTATTTTTACCGTTGATTGTGGGTATATTATGGGAGCTACGATCAACATAATCAACAACCGTTTGGACCAAGTAAGTGCCCATCCCCTCTTCTTCAATTTCAATGGTTTAAATTTTAATTTTAGGCCCCAGTGTTTTAGTATTAGAGGGCGTAACATGGAAACTAGGGCATGCATGAGTGCTAGTTCATTAGGTTGTGTATACGACCCCATATACGTGGAAAAAATGAAGCCTACACGCATATATGAATCCCTATATGCGACTATTACCAAGTCAGCCTGCGTACAAGTCTGTGAAGAACATTTTTGAAAGGTTTTAACTGAAAAAAAAGGTTTCTTCTTTACAGGATGGTGATTGAATGGAGGGAGAGGGAGCATGAAGATATAGATGAAACAATGGGAAGGGATGCAAGGGCCCAACAATATTTAAAGAGATGTGGCCTTTATAAATTTTTGGCTTGTAAGGGAATGAGGGCTCAAGTGATGTTACTCCAGTTGCTAGTAAACTACTGGGATCCAAAGATAGAGTCCTTCAACCTCGATGGGAAACCATTCAGGATTTAAATGGATGATATATACGTCATCATAGGATTGTCTTGTTAAGGCGAGGTAGTGAATCTTGAGGCTCGAGGGGTTGGGGGTGGTATTAGTATGGAGGAGTACATTGCCACCCACTGTGTTGCAGGTACAGATAAAGTAGGGATCCAACTCCCAATCAGGATGATCGAGAACTTGAGCTTAAATATTTTCGTGCTTCCACTCACATGGATTTTAGGGTCAGCCTCGTTGCACTAGGAATGAAGGCCACTCATGTTCTATGTGGTGGAGTGTTTAAGACCCACTATTTATGACTAGTGTACCTCACTACTGACTAAAATGAGAAATTTCGGATTTTCATCCATTCTTTGTAGATTTTTCTTTGAGAAGGTTCCAGGCTTGAGCACTAGAGTGGAGATTACTCCACATGGACATCGCGATCCATCCATGTCATGGTGAACCGATGTGATGAGGCGGCTAAGAGGTGATAGGGTGTCAACTTGCTACAATGATGAGTTATTTTTCTATTAGTGTCGACAGGTCATAGCCATTGACGACTACCCTTAAGGTGGGATCGACTATAGAAGGGATCAAGACATGCCTTTTCCACCAGGTTCAGCCTACAGTGATATTGGTAAGAAATGTTTTTATATATTTCATTTTTTTGTGTTTTTAAATAAAAATAAAAAACAAAAATATTTTTGTATGGTATCAAGTATTAACAATTGATTTGTTACATAGATGTAGGTTCACGATGACCAGAGGGATTCCTATGACATTGGCAGAGGGCTGAGGAGATGAGAAAGTGGGAGGAGACACAGAGAAAGTGCTGCAGAATGTGTAGGGAAATCTGTCTCAATTGATGCACAAGATTCTTATGGCTTAAGTGGAGGATCTTCCAAAGGAGATGCAACGACAGGTGGTGGGTGTACCCCGTGTGTGTGTTCGACTCTTTCCGCGTCTCACAAACACCATAGTGTTCTATCATGATACACATTGGGAGCCACAGGCGTAGATGCCATGGTCATATTATATACCGACCATATATGTATTTTGAGGGTGTGAGCCCCATTTTGTACTATGACATGATATTTTTTGAATTCGAAAGGATGAAATATATATATTTTTTGTCTTCGACTTTTCTTATATATGTTACAATGTGTACATGTAGAAAAGTGTTTTATTTACTTAGTTATGTGACAAATTCCAATATAAAATATAATTAGCATATGCATCAAATACATGATTAGAACATCTAGGCATGTGATTATAGGTAAGAAAATCAAAGTATCGTTCCAAAATTCATACCCGTAGGAATCGTTGGAGTAGAGTAGGATCTCACACACGGTAATTGTCGTTCAACTGACATACAACTAACTAGGATTCCAGGAGAACCTCTAAAAAACAAAAACCATGTGAAATGGTGTCGCGTAATAGCTCTATAATGACGCTATACTCAACCTAATTATTCATGGATGACTCTAGACAAATTCCACCTAAAGACACCAGTTGGCCTTCGGGTGAGTAAATGACCCAAGCGGCAGAAGCCATGTTCCGCGTATGATTACTGGCACCATCCGTCAAGCCTAAGTAAAATGAAGACTTCGTTGACATATTCCAACCAAGGGAAAACTTGATAAGTAAGCTGATGACACAAAGGAAAAGATGTATATACACTAAAATACACTAGTATACAAAAGGTCATGCCCAAGCTTGGGGGCTCAAGCATAATACCTTTTAATGTAGAGCCCATTTTTGGGCTCATATAACATATTCCCTTCATAATATTTCAATTCATAGGCTCCTTTCTCTAAGACATGTCACACGATATAAGGACCGTGCCACATGGGGTTGAACTTGCCTACCCCCAAAATTTCTTTGGCTTGGTCATAAAGGAGAACCAAGTCACCCTTAGCGTATTGCCGAGAATAGACATAATTATCATATTGAACCTTAACACATAGTTTATTTTATTCGATATTCATAGAGGCATATCGACGCCGCTCATCGAGATGCTCCAGGTGTATGATGCGTTCTTCACAATAGGATGTGTCAGGTAGGAGCTCAATTTCCAACTTAAGGGAAGGGATTTCACATTTAATTGACAGAATCGACTCCACGCCATGTACTAACTTAAAAGGAGAGAAAACGGTGGAAGTATTTACCGAGGTTTGGTATGCCCAAAGTGTAGGGTAAAGCATCAAATGCTAGTCAGATTTACTTTGGATGACATTTTTTTGCAAGATGGTCTTGAGAGATTTATTCACCACCTCTACTTGTCCATTTTCTCGGGGATAAGAAGGGGAAGAATGACTGTTCTTAAACCCTAGTTTTGATGCTAACTCTTTCATCATTTCATTTTGAAAATGAATGCCATGATCAGTGACAATCTCTCTTGGGATTCTGAACCGGGCTATAATTTGTTTGAATACGAAGAATGTTGCAGTATTACCATTAGATTTAACAGTAGATATGGCCTCTGCCCATTTAGTAAAGTAATCCATGATCATAATAGTATGTTGGTGCCCCCAACCAAAGCTGGGTTATAGTCCATAAAATATACCCCCCACTTGGTGAAGGGACTGATGGTGATGACTGGGTGAAGAGGGGTTAGATGCAAGAAAATTTTCCAAGCGAACACCTGGAAAGGGTGAGACTTCTTGACCACTTGAACACAATATTTAAAAATTGACGGACAAAAATAATCAGCTCGCAATATTTTTTGGGTTGTCGCAATCCCATATAAATGACCACCAAAAGCCCCACTGTGACATTCATTTAGAATAAACTCATCTTCCTCGTCAGGCAAGAAATGATGTAAAATATTATCTACTCCTCGATGATACACAATGTCATCGATGATAAGGTAGTTTTTAGCTTGATGATGTATACATCGTCGATCGTCTCTTGACAAATGCTAGGGTAGCATCTAGGTTTGAAGATAAATTATAATGTCTCCATACTAGGGGTACGGATATGAGATAAGGAAGATATGTTCATCCGTGAACGAATCGTCATGAAAAATGTCCTCATCTAGTCAAGGGATTTCCAATATCAACTCGAAATCGAGATCAAATTATTGCAAAATATACATCCACTTATTATATTCCCCCCCTATGACACACCTGGTGAGGACGTATTGAAATGGATTGATATCCACAACTATGGTAGTTTTTCAAAGTAATATATAATGTCATAATATTTGAACCACATGTACGACGACGAAGGCTAGTTTCTCTATGTGAGATTATTTAAGTTCATGATTGACTAGGTTTCGACTGAGATAGTAAACAATGTGCTCATGGAGCTCATCATCCTCCTGAACCAGAACCATACCAACCGTCCCTTCGGACGTGGTGATATAAAGAATATATTCTCTATTATAGTCTGGAGGCTTCAACATAGGTGTCGATACCAAATATTTCTTAAGAGAATCAAAGGATTCATGGTCTCGCTCATCCCATATAAATGGAGTATCCTTCTTGAAAAGACACATGAAATCCTTAGTTAAATTGGCATAGTTCACTATGAACTGACGCAGGAAATTAGCCTTCCCCTGTAAACCTTGAAGTTGTCTAATATTATGCAGGGGAGGTAATCGAAGTATTTCCTCAACCTTCATAGGATCTACCATGATCCCATGCTCAGACACTAAGAATCCTAAAAGACGACCAGACCTAATGTAGAAAATGCACTTGTGAGGGTTCAACCAAATTTGATAGTAACAACATCTCTCAAATACTAATTGAAGGTGAGCAGAGTGATCTATTCTCTTGCGAGAGTGTGAAACAAGCTCATCTAGGTAAGCTTCTACAATATGCTTGAGATCGTGAAAAGCAAAGGTCATGGCACATTGGAAGGTTGCTCCGACATTTTTAAGGCCGAAAGACATTTTCCAGTATGAAAAAGTACCCCAAGGAAAAATAAATGACGTCTTATGTTGATCCTCGGATTTGATTATACCTTGAAAATCTGTCCATAAAAGAAAAGACTTCGCTTCCTGCACACTCGTCAAGAACCTGTTCAATGAAAGGAGTCAAGAAGTTATCTTTAGGACAAGTCTTATTCAGGTCTTGAAAATCCATACAAACACGGATGGTTCCTTGATTTTTATTTACGAGAACAGGGTTGAACACCCATTTAGTCAAGAAAACCGGATATATGAAACCAATATTAAGTAGCTTCTCTACCTCTTTCCTAATAGTAGGGGCCTTCCTAGGATTAACATCTCTAAGACGTTGTCGAACAAGTTTAACATCCAGATAGTTTTAAATCTCATGTTCGATAATGATTGGGTCGATCTCTAGCATATCTTCATATGACCAAGCGAATACATCACAAAACTCTTTGAAGAGATCAATGTAGATCTAAATTTATTCAGGAGAATAATCCGCACCGATATATATTTTCTCAATTTTGCTAGGAATATGAGAGATGTCAATCGTGACAGTAGGACAAATATTCACCATGTTTCCTTGGGCATAAATACCATAAGTATCTAATGGAACCACATCGTTACTGACCATCTCATTCAAGGTAAATCTAAAGTCATCATGTTCAATCTTAATAAGTTCTGGGAGGAAATAAGAGCGATGATGCATATCGTCGCAAGGCTTATCAAGACCATACATGGCCTCTAAGATGGATTCATATGAAGTTAAAGTATCATCGAGTCAATCATGCAAACAAGATTATTGAATGACCCATACGGGCTCTAGAACAAGATCCACCTCATTTGTCTGTGAGAAGGAATCATCCAGGTTAGTAGTAGCATCAAGAATAGACTAATACACAACTTCTTCCACTGACAACGAAATTTCCATCCCAATGTGTGATCGGCCTTCGTATGACATAGTCAAGGAAGGTAGGGTCCAAGGATCATTGAAATATGAAGTACGAAAAGGAACGGACCTCATCGACAATGGAGACTCATTGGAAATGGCATGAATATGGTGAATTGGTGCCATGAAATCAAAGCTACCCATCAGAGAGAATACATTCCAACACCAATATCCTCAGTTTCCTGCTAAGAATTGTTGATCACATGGACCAAAGGTCCAACTGATGCATTAGGACTAGAGTGCGCAAAGGACAACTGATCAATCGTCACTATTTTCCCTTCGTGAGAAAAACATAAAGTATAGAAAATAGACAACATGACGACTATCATGGCATAAGTCCAATTATTCCCTAGTAAAAAATTATAGTCGATGGGCGCATCAACCACCTCGACATCAACCTCCATTGTCTTCCCACCTAACTGGACCGAAAAAGAGGGAAGAATTTCGTGGGGTCAAAACAAACGCCCATCAAATGATGTCAACATAGTCATAGATTGGGATAGAGTTGGAGAGTCAATGGATTTCCAACAGTTTAGGGACATCACTCACATCACAACAACTTCATCAATTACAATGCATTTGATGGTAATTTTCATGTACTCCACATGGATTTGAAAGGAAACGTGGTAAGGTAAGCGAGGCCTAACATCCGTGACATCAAACTTGATAACATTCGAGCCACACGGGTCTAGAGCTCCTAATGTAGATCATAAGGAATTCCTTTATGAAGGACACGTCTGGAGCACCTCCAAAGTTGAAATTGCACAAGGTGTTTGGCCTAGATCTTTAAAAATCGAATAGTTTTGGGCGCTCTGGTATTATAATTGTGGGCAGAGCGCTTTAGTACTCCTTTCAGAATACGAGGCAGAGGTTCCTAATTTTTTATCTGCAAGGATGTTTCTGGAAGATGATGAGACTCTAGGCCTACAACATTCTGTGAAGAATCGTAATCACGAGATAGAGTGGCTATATCAATCTAAGACTTGACCATATTGAAACAGAGACGACCACCTTCATGTGCTGAGGGGTTTTGAATCTCGCTCGACGCATTTCCGGTGTTGGGGGTCCCCGAGGCCATGTTATGATTATGCGGAAACATATTTGTCAGGACAACAGGCGGTTGCAATAAGAACCTCGAGGATTCTTTGATTTTGGGGCATAGGTGGGTAAGGTGATCATCTTTACAAAGTTTACAAGGAAAATTGACCTTCTATTTTTCTTTCTTGTCCTCACCAACATTATTATTCGATCTATCATTGTTAGTGTCATCCTTGGATTTGATATTATTTTTCCCAGCCTTATGATTATTACCTCATCCTTTCCTTTTATTCCCTCCTAGTTGCTAGTTACCATTTGGGTTAGCCGACGATTGTACATAATACTCATCTTCTGACTGAGTGGGATTGGAGGACGAATCCGAAGCTTGTCTCGCTACAGACTGACTTAGAGACAAATCTTTCAACTAGTTCGTCACCAAGTCTGTATACTTAGCATTTGCAGATCCTATGATGCCATTGGCATGAGGCCCAATATTTTTTTTAGGGTCATAGTTCGATCGTGACACATGAGGAATAGTTTCATACAACATCCCAGATTGAGCATATATGAGGTCCAATTGCTGGGATTTGAAAATAGATTCTTCCTCAGATGTTACTTCGGACGTAGAGACATCCTTCGAAATAAAATGAAATAAGGACTTAAGGAACCACTCCAACAAAAACTTTGGAGGAATGTAGGATTTTCTCAATCTCTTCTATCTATGACACTGTTGGATATGGTTTGATATATGCATGGCTTTATCTTGGCGAAGGGCCGACAAAACTTCTATGCCGACATCGTAACGAATCGACAACTGGAAGTGGTTGAGAAATACCAAAACCCTCTGATTAAAGTTTCCATATGTTCCCCCCATAGCTCAATGTAACATTTTGTGGCGACCCCCATGAGGGTGAGTTGAAATAGCCCTAGACGAATAGAATCGTCATTCACGGAGTTAGATGAGCACCAAAGATGAAAAGTAGTGACATGATCACCTAGATCCTCACCGGTCTTGTCTTCAAATTTTGGAATGTCCAAAGGAAGCTTGGTGGGGATGGGGGGACATAACGAATCATGACACACAGGGTCATTCATTAATTTTCAAAAATATGACAGATTAAGCATGGCCAGAAAATGCTAGAAAAATAAGACCATGGAGCAATAAAATAAAACAAATGCAGAAATAAAATACAAAAGATACACAATACAATAGTGACACAGATATACGTGGTTCACCCAATGTGGGCTACATCCATCAGACAAATTGTGAGGTCCTTCCTTTATTATAATCCAGCAAATGAAGGGATACAACATACAACAAACCCGCTGTAACTTCCTCTTCTTTCTCTCACAATCTCCTATTCCATAATACAATATTCGCCATAATGCATAGCCACAATACATTTCCCTCATAATAGAAGGTTTCCTTCTAGGGAAAAAATCCCTAACATAATTTCTACCGTTAGATTTGCGACCTTATAATGAACGGTCCAGATTTACAATGAAATTACAATATACTTTTACAAGGAAATTTTTCCTTCGGGGGCTTCGGCCCCGGACCCCACAGAGGGGGTAACCCGCCTTTGCACTCCCCCGCGTGGAAGAGTGTACATACATATGGGGTGTAAATACTTCATAGGGTATAAACACGGCTGAAAACAAAAGACCTCTAAATTAAGAAGATAATCAGGCTCCACAACCAACAATATCCCACTTGGAGACTGATCTCAACAACTCCACCGCTACTATATATGTTGGACTCTGAACCTTCTTGGACCTGGAAAATTTCTCATATTCATCTTCATTCTTGAAGACCAACTAAAACTAAGCAAGAACTCAATTTCTCCCTGGTTACTCCCTTTGTTAACATGTCTACAAAATTCTGGCTAGTGTGTATCTTTTCCAACTTCAAATGTCCATCTTCCAAGATAGATTGTATGAAATGGTACCTCAACTGTATATGCTTAGTATTTGAATGGAAGGCTGAGTTATTTGCAATATTAATGACACTCTCACTATCATAGTACAACCTGTTATTCTCCTTCTTCTTTCCCAATTCTTCCATAAACCTCTGTAACCAAATCATCTCTTTACTAGCCTCTGTAGCAACAACATACTCTGCCTCTGTTGTTGAAAGTGAAACAACCTTTTACAATTTCAAAATACAACTTATCGTTGTTCCACCTATAGTAAAAACATACCCTGAGGTGCTCCAATTGTTGTCCTTATCACCTGCCATATCTGAATCAACATATCCCTATAGAAAAGTGTATGATCCTCCAAAACATAATGCATGAGTAGAAGTACCTCTCAAATACCTGAGAATCCACTTTACTTCCTTCCAATTTTCTTTACCTGGAATACTCATATACCTTCTCACAACTCCCACTGCATGTGCAATATCTGGTCTTGTGAAAACCATTGCATACATCAAGCTTCCAACTGTTTATGAATAAGGGACCCCGTACATGTATTCTATCTCCTATTGTGCCTTGGGACACATTTCCTTAGTTAATTTGAAATGGATAGCCAAAGGTGTACTAACTGGTTTTTCATTCTGCATTCTAAAAATTTCCAACACCTTCTCTATGTACTCACCCTGAGACAATGTCAATTTGCGATTTTTCCCGTCTCTTGTTATTCTCATACCAAGTATTTTCTTTGCAGCACCCAAATCCTTCATCGCAAATGAATTAGTTAATTTCTTCTTGAGCACATTTATATCCTGCATATTAGACCCTGCAACAAGCATGTCATCTACATATAATAGCAAGATAATATAACTTCCATTTTCTAGCCTTTTAAAATAAACACAGTGATTAGAATGACATCTACTATAACCCTGTTCTATCATAAACCTGTCAAACTTCAAATACCACTGCCTTGGAGCTTGATTTAGGCCATACAAGCTCTTCTTCAACCTGCATACCAAATTTTCCTTCCCTTTGACCTCATACCCATGTGGTTGTTTCATATAAATATCTTCCTCCAAATCCCCATGGAGAAAAGTTATTTTAACATCTAATTGTTCAAGATGCAAATCTTCTACTACCACAAGACTTAAAATAGTCCTAATTGAAGTCATTTTAACAACAGGAGAAAATATTTCATCAAAATCTATACCTTTCTTTTGTGCAACCCCCATTACAACAAGTCTATCCTTGTGCCCTTTTTCTCCCTCCATCTTCTTCCTTCAACTTGTAAACTTCATTTGATACTGCAATGGTCTTTTCCTGCTGACAGGCAGACAAGTCCCAAATTAAGTTTATTTACCAAGTAGTCGATTTCCTCTTTCATGCCTTGCTCCACTTATTTTTGGTGTCTACACGCATTGCCTCTTCATAACATTATATGGTTCACGAATCAGTCAACAATAAATAATACAATGAAGAGAGAGTATAAGTTCGGGGTATGCACCAACTTTGAATTTTTTGATTTTATAACAACACTTGCGGTGTTTGGGGGTACCTAGCGTCTTGTTGTTGTACATTTTGATTACTACGGTTCCTTCCAGATTTATTTTTCGTTGATCTCATCAAGCACTTTGTGTTCTTGTTTTTCTCTTTCCTATTTCTTTTCCACATAGTAGTCTTTGTACACTGCTTGTTTTTCTCTTTCCTATTTCTTTCCCTGCAACTGATCTTTGTACATGACCTTCTCATTGAATATGACATCTCTACTCCTAATGATTTTTTTATTTTCATAATCCCATAAGAGATAATCAAAATCATTAACATCGTATCCAATAAAGCTACACTTCTTAGATTTTGCCTCAAGCTTTGTTATATTTTCTTTATCAATATGGACAAATTCTTCACAACCGAAAGTCTTCAAAAAAGAACAGTTTGTCTTTTTTCCTGTCTATTCCTCCTCTGGAATTATACCATCCAAAGAGATTGAAGGTCCTATGTTTATTAAGTAAAAAATAGTATCTACAACATCTATCCAGAACTGTAAGGGAAAACCAATATGCAATCTCATACTCCTTGCATGCTCCATGATTGTCATGTTCATCCTTTCTGACACACCATTTTATTGTGGTGTTCTTGGAACTGTCTTCTCTCTACGAATCCCATGGTATGAACAGTAATCATCCTCCTCCTTGCTGCAATATTCAACTCCATTATCTGATCTGAGACACTTCAAACATTTTCATGTCTCATTCTCAACCAAATCATTCCATTTCTTAAAAGTATCAAAAACATCAGATTTTTTTCGAATGTAATAAACCTAAGTTTTTATAGTTGCATCATCAATAAAAGTAACATAATAACGAGATCCACCAAGAGATGATACCTGAGTTGGTCCCCATACATCTATATGCACAAGCTCTAACCTTTCATTCTTCTTTTCTTTTCTGACTCTGAGAAATATGATTCTCTTATGTTTTCCATAAACACAATGCTCACAGAAGTCCAAATCAATTTGTTTAAGATATGGAAACAAATTTATTTTGTGAAGTATTTGCATCCCCTTCTCACTCATGTGTCCAAGCCTATGATGCCACAGTGTTGTATCCA
>SNQJ01S0045900.1:41210-58059 GCA_010110895.2 Picea sitchensis
ATAATCTAGAAAATGTTTCCTATGGGGTGTGGCATGAAATGAAGCCCCTAAATCTACTACCCAAGACTCAGAAATATTATCTACAGAAATAATCAAAGCATCTTGTAACACATCAACTGTTACATTTGCTTCCTGATTTCTCTCTTGTTGTCCATCTCTTTGTTTCTTTGGAGCTCTGCAATCTTTCTTCAGATTTTCTTTCTTCCCACAATTCCAACACTCTATCTTTCCAAGTCTGGATTTGGATCTTCCCTTCCTAGAATTCCCGTGGTTCCCTGAGCCCTTTCCTCTATCCATTTTTCTTCTCCTACTCTCCATGTTCAACGCATTACCTGATGCCTCACCAATGCTTTTCCATCGCATTTCCTCACTAAGGATAACACCAACAACATCATCAAATTTTAAAGTATTTGAACCAGAGACAAAGTTACTTACAACCATGACCAAGTCGTTCCAACTTTCTGGCAATGAGCACAAGATTAGAAGAGCCCTGAACTCATCATCAAAGTCCACTTTTATAGAAATTAGTTGATTAGTAACCGTATTAAAATCATTTAAATGATCTACAACAGACCCACCTTCTGACATCTTCATATTAAATAATCTCTTCATTAGAAATACCTTATTCGACGCCGAGGGTTTTTCATACAATTTATACAATGCGTCCATCAAAGCCTTCGTTGTCTTTTCTTTCGAAATATTGAAAGCCATCGATGCTTCCAGGCATAGTCGTATCATTCCTAGAGACTTTCTGTCAAGAATCTCCCATTATTCATCCTTCATAGCCGTCGGATTCTTTTATACTCCGCCCAATGGTGGGAATAGATCCTTTTGATATAAATAATATTCTATCTGCATCTTCCATAACTAGTAGTTTTGGCCATTAAATTTTTCGACCCTAAACTTTCCATCTTCTGACATTTCTCCCACTCGAACAAGGAACCCTCCTTTCATGCGAGTTACCTTTTTCTCTGATACTAGTTGTTATAAAAACAAGACCATGGAGAAATAAAATAAAACAAATGCAGAAATAAAATACAGAAGATACACAATAAAATAGAGACACAAATATACGTGGTTCACCCAGTGTGGGCTACGTCCACCAGAGAAACTGCCAGGTCCTTCCTTTATTATTATTCAACAAATGAAGGGATACAACCTACAACAAACCTGCTGTAACTTCCTCTTGTTTCTCTCATAGTCTCCTATCTCATAATACCATATTCACCATAATGCATAGCCTCGATACATTTCCCTCATAACAGAGGGTTGTCTTAGGGAAAACAACCCTAACATAATTTCTACCGTTAGATCTGCGACCTTATAATGAACGGTCCAGATTTACAATGGAATTACAATATACATTTACAAGGTAACCCCCCTCTGCACTCCTTCGCGTGGAAGAGTGTACATACTTCTGGGGTGTAAATACTTCATGGGGTATAAACACAACTGAAAACAAAAGAGATCTGAATCAGGAATATAATTAGGCTCCACAACCAACAAAAAAGGGAGCCGGAGTTGCGGCGTCTAAGCCCATGCTCCCAAGAAAGATTGGGGTTGAGGGATTGCAGGCCATCGAGGGTTCTGGTATATGCCATGTCCCTATCCGATAGGATAATATCCTGCTCCAAATTGATTCATAAAAGGTTGTATGGGAGCCATACCTGCGAAAGCGACATGATGAAGGTTATATACATTTCCCCTAACCGAAGGGGCTCTTGGATGCGGGTTTCCCATAGTGTGAAATGGAATCCCTCCGGATGGAAATCTGGAGGATAGAGGGGGTTTCACCATAATAAATTCATTTGTCAGAATCGTCATGGAGGAATAGGGGATACAGGATGAAATATAGGAAGTGAACTATCCGCCCGATTGAGCACTCCATCCAAGAACATTAAGACTAGGATTAGCCTGAAGGAAAGAGGAGGCCAACCTCCAAATGTAGGATTTGTTTGGGAATATGGCCTCCACCAAATGAGAGAGGAGCATACGGAGGATTCATGCCTCCATGTACAAAACTAGAATTCGCATTAGCCATTAGAATGTAGGATGAGAGTTGTGACGTCATGTTGGGCATACCAAAATAAAATGGATTAGAGACTGAAGGCATTGACTAAGAATTGTGACCTGGCATACCAAAAATAGATACGAAAGGGTTCTTTCATATGGGTCAAGTAGAACCCATAGGTTGGGTATCACTAGAGGCAGGGATCTCCGAGACCCCCATCATCGAGGATGAAGGATTCGAAGGGATCCCACTAATCAAAAAAGATATAGGAGTCGCGAGAGTCCATGTGATGTTCTATTTTGACTCAGTACTCATAATTGGATTATCACAAGTCTTGGAGGTGGAGATATATGTACCACGCTTATTAACTTTACACCGTTTAGAAGGAAACTTCGGTAAAGAATCAAGATGCAGTGGTAACTTCAACAAACGGTGAGACCTGCGAGGAGGGTGGTCTTGCTCCATGATGAATCAAGACTCGAGATATAAAACCAAATCCTAGGGACAACTAATAATCAGAGAGCACACCAAAATAAAGAAAAAAGGGCCAATGCACACAAACAAGATGTAGTGGCTGAAAAGGGGCCTAAGACTCCCTTCAAAATATTGGAGGTATCAGAATCAATTATAAGGGCCCTCATGGGCTTAACAGTGCATTCAGTCAGAACCCCCTTGAGAGGTAATCCTCCATAAATGTTGTGTGTCTTTTGACCCTTATCTGGCTCAAGGTACCTATAGAATAACCCCTGGAAGTAAACTATGTGGCTACCTATCTCAAGCAACTAGAGTCATCACAATATAACCAATGCACAAGAGAACAGTCATAATTTCGGTCTACCATATGGGAAGGATAACAAATCCCAAAATATTGAAAGAACGACCTCTCACGGAGGTAAAGGTACTAGAAAGACCCCCAAATATGAATAGAACCCTATAAATATATATGACTCTAGGAAGGTATTAGAGGGCTATCTCTGCAACCAACTTCGCGCAACCTCATGATTAACTCCAGTGTGAGCGGGGCCTCCTGATGTCACTAACTACACAATGGGTTTCACCACTCCTTGGTTAGACACATATGTTTAGTTTAATATCCTTGGAGAAGCTTACTCACAAAATCATATTCCAAGGCCCTATGTCCTATACTTGTTTGTGTACCCTGAAAAATAAATCGTTTCTACTCAATTTTAATTAATCAACGTTAATTTTAATGGATTTTGATTACTCAAGAGGTGTGGTCATGAAACTAATGGTATTACAACTCAACATATAAAAAGAAGAAAATATTAAAAACTACTAAGCACTAGTATTGAATTTCAAAGAGATGGTATGCTTCTAAATGCAATTTTTCCAATGCAATCTCTACAATTTCAATGAAATGCAATCTCTCCACATGTGTCAAAATCAATGCAATGTAATCAAAAGTGAAAATTCCATAATGAAAAATAAGAAAATATTTTTGTATCTTCGATATAAAGAAAAGAAAATGCAAGGACTGAATAACAACTTCACAGGTAGGCCTTACTACAAGAAAAAAGAGACAAGCCAAGAAGGACACCAAGAAGCATACACTCAGACCAATGTGCAAGTGCAACCAATGGAAAATATGATAAGAAAGAATACCACCCAAAAATTCAACAACAAGAAGGATTCCTATCACTTTGTAAGCATCTAACAGTCAGAACAGAAACCTAAGAAGACTCAACAACCAACGAAACTCACCCAACAAACACCAAACTCAACCAGGAAGCCTAAAGAGATTATATATGTGACTTTTTGAGAAACACTTGCGTATACATGCACCCTAAAGGAATATAACTCGCGTATATATGCACCCTAAAGGAATACAACTCACGTATATACACATCTGTCAAGGGAAAAACTATGTATAGCCAGTAAAACACTGCCAGGGAAAGGGTTAAGCCAAGAATATCATATGCAAAGTAAAAATATGTTATCAAGCAATAGGAGACAAGGAAACTCAGGCTAACAAAGAGAAAATCAAGGAGAGAAACGCTCCAAACCCCAAAAAGGAATAGCATTCCCCAGTATGGTCGCCAATTCTATTATGAGGAAAATATCTCTATGGAAATGGGTAAACCACAACAGACGTAATGACACGTAGAAATAAACTCTAATCCCAAGTACGCTATGTAAAATAAATGATAACAAGACAAGGCTATGAGCCTACCTCGCCTGTACATTCGATGAAGACCACCGTTGAGCACGCAAACCAAAGATTTATACCTGCAACTTGTCCTCAATAGACAAGATACACAAGCATATAGTGATAATGTATAGTGTTAACATATATATTAGCATAATCCATTAACATACATGACAAATATGCCCATGGAATAATAATTCAAATATTTTCAAGATATCAATTGGACGAGAAAATAGTATTTCTATTAAAATAATCAACATAAGTACATAAGTGACAAACTTTTTTAATGACACATATCGGAACCGAGAAACTAAGTCTCTCCATCTATGCCTCCACCACTTCAATCCTCCACCAAAGGAACGATCATATAAAGGATTTGATGAGGTTCTCCATCACAAATAAGGAAGATCTTGGGGGATGAACAAGGAGTTAAGACTTTCAAGGATAAAGGGATGCAGACTCAATATGAAGTGAAATTTATCCAGAGTGGCTTTGCTCTCAAAGTTGAATTGTTCAATCCCTCAAGGCTTGGATATGGCTCAATTTATAGCCTTCAAATGGAACTAAAGGGCCAAGTCAAAGTGTTTCCAATATATGGAAGGTCAAGGATCATGGATCTTGTGACATGGCATGGAAACCCGACATTATTTTTAATTTTGAGCACCAAACCCGATGTACGTGAGATGTAGTGGAGAAACCTACATATACGTTTGTTGTATAACTGATAGGGCACATGTATGTGGAAAAATGGGCTTTTTTGGCTTTGGAAGGTGGAAAAGGGGACTTCAAGTTTGCATAGGGAAACAAAAAGGCCATTTAAGCAAGTTGCATGGAGTGAGGTAAATGTTTTTGTAACAACAAGCAACACTTGGGGATGGTGTTGTAGATTTTAAGGGAGCATCAAATTTATGAAAAGTTGAGAAAGTGTTCATTTTATTAGCGACCGATTCATTATTTGGGTCATATTATTTGAAAAGAAGGGATAATTTTGTACCTAGCAAAGATAAAATCTATTGATGAATGGCCAACACCAAGAAATTTTGCAAAAGTGAGATCCTTTATGGGACTTGTAGGGTACTACAAAAGGTTTATTGAAGGATTCTCACAGATTGCACATCCAATCACATCCTTGCAGAAGAAATGTGCACGATTTGAGTGGAATCTAGATTGTGCAAGGGGTTTTCAGCACTTGAAAGGTTTGTTGACAAGTGCGCCAATTTTGAGAATTGTGGATCCAGATGCAGACTTTGTTGTGTGCACGGATGCATGCAAGGAAGGAATCAGTGGAGTTATGAGTCATAATAGACATGTGGTGAGATATGAGTCAAGGAAGCTAAAAGAGAATGAAAGGCTCTATGATACACATGCTTTAGAGTTGGAATCTATAGTGCATGCCTTGAATATGTGGCAGCATTATCTCATGGGTAAGAGATTTGAGTTGAGAACAGTCCATTGTGGTCTGAATTAGTTGTTTGGATAGCCAAGTTTGAATGCCATACAAAGCAGGTAGTTAGAGTTCCTCAATGAGAACGACTTCACCATAAAGCATATCAAAGGAAAATAGAACAAGCTGGCTAACACACTCAACAGAAGGATGCATGAAATGTATGCTATATCCATTAGCATGTACCAGACATATTTGCGTGATAGAATTTTGGAAGTTTCCAATTCATATCTACACTATATGGATATAAGTGTGACTTTACAGCAAGGTATGTCATAGCCAAAGTTTGAAGGTTATGAGTTAAGAGAGGATGGGATCCTCGTGTATATATGTAGAGTCTATGTTAGAGATTCATAAGGTTCCTTATGTTGGACATCCAGGTTATCAGAAGACATTTTTCACAATCAAGAAGCAATATTTTTGGCCATGTATGAAAAAGGAAGTTGCAGATTGTGATATGTCTTGAATGTCAGAAGGTTAAGGATGAGCACAGACATCTCATTGGTATGCTTTATCCTTTTCCCATTCCTGAGTGGAAGTGGGAAGTTGTGACCATGGACTCCATAACTAAGTTTCCTAGGACTGCTAAGAAACATGATTCTATTATGGTGGTGGTGGACAAACTTACTAAAGTTTCCCATTTTATTCCAGTGAAGTCAACGTACAAGGCAATTGAAATTGTTGAGATATACATGCGTGAATTTTCTAAGTTCCATGGTGTTCCTAATACAATTGTGTCTGACAGAGATTCCAAGTTCACTTCAAAATTTTGGAAAGGATTATTCAAGGGATTTGGAGAAAGTCTGAATTTCAACACAACATATCATCCCAAGTCAAATGGTCAGACAAAGAGAGTAAATTGGGTGATTGAAGACATGTTGAGGAAGTATGTGATGGATAAACCATCAATGTGGGAAGACTACCTTCATTTGGTAGAGTTCGCTTACAACAATGGGTATCGGGCATCTTTAAAGATGAGCCCATTTGAAGCACTTTATGGTAGAAATTGCAACATGCCTGTAAGTTGGGATAACCCAGCAGACCACACAATAGTTGGGCCAGATTTTCTCAAGGAAATGGATGAGAATATGGTACAGATAAGGAAAAATTTAAAGGCTTCCTAAGATAGGCAGAACATTTGCATAGATAAAGGAAGAACCCACAATGAATTTGGAGTAGGTGATCACAATTTTCTGAAAGTGAAGGCCAGGCGTAGTTCCCTGAAGTTGGGAAAGTGTTCTAAGTTAATAGCACGCTATTGTGGGCCATTTGAAATCCTTGAAAGGATTGGTCATGTCACTTATATGTGTGCATTTACTGTGTCCTTATGTATTCATAATGTTTTCCATGTGTCATTTTTTAGGAAGTATGTACCAGATGCTAATCATGTCATTGATTGGAATGTGATTCATGTGGATCCAGAAGGAGGATTTCAAGTGTGACTAGTTTTCATATTGGATCAAAAAGTCAAGTAGCTCCAGAATCAAGTCATGGAACTAGTAAAGGTCCAATGGACATGGTACGGTCTTAAGGATGCAACCTGGGAGCGTGAGGATGCTATGAGAGTAGATTATCTTCATCTTTTTGATGATATTTGAAAATTTTGTATGTACATGCATATATGATGCACTGAGGAAAATGCATAAATAAGGGGGAGGGGATTGTAGCGTCCCTGATTTGGAGCCCTTTGTAATTGTACATGTAGGTTGGTGATTCGAATTGGTACCAACTGCAAGTGTAATGAACATTTAGGCTAGCGAGCCTAGGACACCAAGTTTTGGTGTTGCGTGCATCTAAGTAAGTGCACAGAGATATGCTATAAAGACAATGTGTGCACATTTTGTGTGTTGCACACACTTGGGTAAGTGTGCACATTGCAATATGTTGCACACACTTGGGTTAGTGTGCGGGAATGAATGGATATGTATGGAGGCCAAAGAGCTTGTGTGATTATGAGGATGGTGAGCTTGGACACAGATACCCCAATAGGCCTATCCATGTAAATACAATCATGATTATTAATACAATATTTCATCATTGGACGTTCAATGAATAAGATGAAAACAGATGGGGGGGTTACTCCACCAGAAAAGGGAAAATGGGGTGACTCATAAGTCTTAGGGAATATTTTATAATATTTCTAGGAAAAATGTAGTGTCAGATATATTATTATTTTATCCTAAGTTCTTGAGGGTAGGGAACTGGTCACCAAGTGGCTTAAAGATGCTTTTGAAGGTGACAAGTGTCAAGTGGAAGGGGTGCAATATATATTTTTGGCCTTAGTTTATTTTGGGCATTGTCAAATTATTATCTTATTACTCATGTCGAAGGCTCTTGTGATTAGAAGGGGGTTGGAATGTATGGGAAATCCGATTATTACCTTATCTGCAAAAAGAAGCTTGTAGGGAGTAGTGGGGGTTGTATCTAGAGTTTCATTGTCGAAGCTTTGGGTTGACAGAATGTGAGGAGTCTCTATGGGTGAGAGAATGGTTTTTTTGGAGTGGTTTTCAGACTTGTGGACATGCTCTCCAGGTGAGAGTTTTGTTGATATTTGTTCCATGATGCATAGAGAATTAGTCATAGGTCTCAGAGACTTCCTGTTTGGCCTGTTGCCGGTAACCCTAGGAAGGGAAGTGGGGAAGATGAAGGACTGGTGAGAAGAGAAGGGGAACACTTCCTTGGGTGTGATAGGTGCGTGGGGAATGAGGGACTGTGGGATAGATGCAAAAATGGGAACTTAGGACTGGGCATTTCTATTGAGTTTCAACCCATAGCTTATTTCTAGGAAACATTTTTCCCTAGTGGAGTTGAGCCCCAGCTCTGGGGTGACCTGCTTTTGAAATATTATGACTGAAAATGTCTATGGTTGGGAGGAACATTTGAATCAAGGCCATCATTGGTGACTTTCATTTAATATAAGTGTTCCTTATGCATTTTTCTTGGTTACTGCGTGCATTTTGTCTATGTTTGACATAAGCTAATTCTTTTATGTTGTTGCATATAAGTATTTTATGTTATTGTGTCATTTGTTTCTTACTCATGTAAATAGGGTGTTTTTATCCTTTACTTGTAGTTGTGCATGAGTATGTCAGTTGATGGTAAACTCACTTAGTAGGTTTAACCTTATGATTTTGGTTACGATTCATCAAGAGGATTGAGTGGTTGGATGACCATGATTATAGCCTGTGTGTATCAAGGGGTTGGAATACATGCGTGCGCGTTAAGGATATAGACCCTACACATGATGAAATTATAAGTGGTGCATGATGCCCAAATGGTTGTGCACACAATTATGTTGTGTGATTAGCATGTTGGTGTGTGCAGTCTCTGAGTTAATTTTGTTGCTTAAAGTTGTATCGAAAAGAGAATGTTGCTTCCGTTGTTACAAGTTGCATGGCACGAATCAAGCTTGGGTTGAGTGCGTTGTCTCAAGTAATACTACGTGGAATTGTGTTAGAGTATAATCTATGCAGTGAAATTATCAGAGTAACATTTCTCAGTAGTATGTTGGGAATGTTACAATTGAGTTCATTTGGAGATACAAAAGTTGAGGTTAAGGTGGTAACAAGACTTAGTGGGAGACTGGGCAAGTTACAATGGGGAATGACACATAAATATCGGTGTCGCATAACATGTGGAGGCTAATGTCATCTCATACTTATATCCTCCGAAGGAGATCTGATACTGAACCGAGACACATCCAGGAGTTTGAGATTCAAAAAAATCCTTAATGTGACATTATTCAAAAGTATGGATGTATGAATTCTTGATATGATGTCACAACCCTGACACATGTCATGACACCTACATGACACATGGACCAATTGAAACCAAACACGCATACATTAACATCCTAAGGTTCTTTGGAAATGCTCAATCCCCTTTAACCATGCCACCATAACCATGAATCATTTGGATATCTGGGATACAGGGAAAATCCTTTCACTACTTTATTCAAAACACTACATTTTTGAATTCTGGATATGACATCACTAATCGATCCATGGTTGAAAACTATCAAGACATCTGGACCAATATTGGTGTGATGCATGGAACTTGACATGTGGACACCAAACACTATGAGGAATCCCTCGACATAGAACTACGACCAATAACCATGATCCATCTGACATTCGGGATCCGAGATTTTCTTAAGGGTCAACGTATTGGAAACGTTGGATGTCTAGTGATCGCGACCCACCAGACATATTTACCATAGGTGTAGAGTTCCTGAATTAAACTTGCGGCAACTTTTAAGCTCAAGATACTTTCAATTCTTTATACGTGCCCAAAAATATTTATTCACATAGTTTGGAGTGCTTTGTTCCTCGCACTGATCCCTATCACTTCTTATATACAACATTCAAACCTTGGCACTTATCCTCTTTGTGACCAGTTGTTGGGACCCTACGCTTAAAACCGAGTGTCTTTCTTTATTCTGGCGCAAAGCCCTTTCGTCAACATGATTAGATGTTGGTGACTTGGTACTTATTCCCTTCAGCACTTAAGCCTTGGTACTAATACTCCTCACAACCAATGGAGAAAAAAGGAGAAAGTTACTATGTGGAGATAGACATGCACATGATCAAGGAGATGAAGAGAAACATTCAGATGAGGTGCTCATAAACCTATCAGTTGTGTATGGGATTCCCTTTGATT
The DNA here is from genome assembly GCA_010110895.2 of Picea sitchensis. Classification (NCBI taxonomy): domain Eukaryota; kingdom Viridiplantae; phylum Streptophyta; class Pinopsida; order Pinales; family Pinaceae; genus Picea; species Picea sitchensis. The sequence goes on from SNQJ01S0045900.1 coordinate 51,492, forward strand.
TCCTTTATGAGACAATTTTACCTCATCTTCTCTTAGAATAGAAATTGAGTTATGTCCTCCTTCACCTTCCTCCATATTTATGACAGCTTCAAATGATTGTCCATCATCTACAAAACTTGCAACCATATACAAATTATCATGTTTTAAAATATAACGCTCTCTAGGCCCATTTGATGCATCCACCATCAAATCCTCACGCTAATATGGACTCGTCCAATAGTTCATGAGATTCTCATATGATCTCTCGTCAACATCCTTACTTCATCTTCTTCAAGGACAAATCCTTGCTCTGGTTCACAATTGTGAACTTTCACTCCATACTCAACTGCCCTGAGTTCTTTCCTCAATATTGCACACAACCTGTGATTCAATTTCATTTGCAACATATGCCATTTCAATTTCTTCTTCTTCAGTATCCAACTATATCTATGGTATTTCTCAATTTCCTGTAGCAGCTTCTCCACTTGATTGATTTGTGTCTTTAACTCAACCATTTTCTTGTGAAATTCCTCATCACTCATCCTCTTTATGTCAACTTCTCTGGCATTTTCTTTCTTCTTCCTACTATGGCTTCTTTCTGAACCTTTTTCAAGACCATCGGTGGTCATATCCATCTCTCTCCTTGTTAACTTCTATTTTCCACTATGAGTTGCATCAAGCCTCTCCTCTATAGCAAGTATCCTTACCTTCTACCTAATACCACCTCAAGTTTCCTCCTATGCTTGACCTCTTGGTATTACTGTTTTTCTCCTCTAGAACCTTCTGAGCATCCTCTGCTCTTCTCTGGCTTCTACACCTACTCAATTTTCTCTAAGAACTTCTATTTTTCTCCTCACTTCTAATCCTCCACTGGAAGTGTTTACAAAACCCCTTGTTTCAAGGTTCTTTTTGCCACAAGATGTTACCTGCAAACATAAATATTTTATAACCATAGTTATCTCAATCCATAAAATGCTTTACCTACAAGATCCATTCCATGATTTTGTCTTTCAAATCTCTTTCTTCCTTAGCTGGACTAGTCTCCAATATGCAAAACCTCACTATTCCTCTATCTGGAGTTATGCTAATCCATTGCAACCCTATCCAAATTCACTACTAGAATTTTCCATTTATTTGCAATATATTGTTTCATATCTCACTATCCTTTGCACCAATGTTTTTGTGCCAATTCCAAATCCCTGTAAAATTTAAATGAGTAGTCTAATTGTGTTCTGATATCAATTGATCGCAACCCACCATGTCTATTTCACACAAGCACAGAGTTCCTGAATTAACTCTGCTATATATTTTAATCTCATGCTGCTCTCAATTCTTTATACGGGCCCAAAAATATCTATTTACAAATTCTAGAGTGCTTTGTTCCTCACATCATTCCTTATTTCTTCTTATCTACAATGCTTAAACCTTGGCACTTATCCTCTCCATGACCAGTTTTTAGGACCCTGCGCTTAAAACCAAGCACCTTTGTTTATTCTGGCGCTAATTCCTTTCATCAACACGATTGAATGCTAGTGACTTGGTGATTATCCCCTTAAGCACTTAAGCCTTGGTACTAATACTCTTCACGATCAATGGTTATGACCAGGTGCTTATCTTTTCCAAAACCATGCGGAAGAACCTTGTGCTTATACTCCTAGCACTTTACCGATACATGTTCAACCTTGGTCGTCGATCTCATCTCCTGAATGATGGTTGGATCTATTCCTCCTTGATAATCAATCATTGTTTATCCTATCATGATCAACGGTCACAATACTCTCACCACATGTCGTCTCCTATGTGGATGCCTTTACATTAGCACGATGTATCTCGTCATCGAGGCATTGGGACTTTTCACACTTCTCATCAACCAAAATTCCTGATGGTCGCGGTACGCCGTAAGGAGAATCATTGATTAGGATCTATCGGGTCGAACCTCCACCGTCAATATTTATTGAACAACTACTAGGGTTCACCTTGGGGTTTCCTACGTGGACCTGCCACATGTCACCTGCTGAATAGCTTTCCATGTGTCACCTAAATTCACGACTTTCACATGTGTAAGTTGCCAAATGGACACTGACATGTGTCATTTATTGAATGGTCCATGTGTCATCCTCTGAGTGGTTACATACGTCAGGATGATGTATATCGGTATCAGGACCTTGAAACTTTTAGGCTTTCCAATTCCTTAGAACCTTCGTTGTTCACAGTCCGCTATGATGAGGACTATCGATCTAATTCTGGAATGAACGGTCATGATTTCACCACCTTTAAGTCTAGACTATGGGAACTTTGGATTGTCGATCTTACAACTTTATCCGATATCTAATCTCAGTCATTGATTCCTTCTAAACGTGGATTTGTCGCTCCCTTAACTTCCTTGTATATTCTAACTCCCGATACACTTTCATCCGTTAATCTAGCTCTAGAATGGATGTTGACCCTCCAGTGGTTTGGTGTAAAAACAACGGGATTAAGTCCCGATCCAGGGTGATCGAAGGTCAGAACTTGAACTTGGCCTCAATCCAACGATCATAAACACTCTTCCTTCTGAGGTCTCCTTAGCACAATTTCTTCCTATGTTATATCGCTTGCCGATCGATCATTGTATTTCCTTTCAGTGATTGGCGATCGATCTTCTACTTCTCTGGAATGCGACTCCTCCTTGTCATTTTAACTTGTAACACTCATTTTTTTTCACTCGAACTTGCACAGAAACTCTATGAGAGTCCAATATAGACTTTGATACCCTATGCAGATATATAATGAATAGAATACACAATATTCACATTAACACAAAGAAGTAATAAAAACAAGAATTTTATTAATGAATCTCTGTACACAAATTGCACAAGGCCTTCTTCCCGTCTCTTGGTCTGATTTACATTTAATTGGCCTTTGTTCGACCTTTTGTCCCACTTGGCCTTCTCCACTCAAATCATATCTCTAATATGATCCTCTCTAATATGATTCCCTCTAATCTGATTAATCTCAATTCTCGTATGCCTATAATGAAACAATAGGAATATGAAACCATAATTGGTTCAAATCCACAAAGTCCTCACTTTGACAACTCATTAGATCTTTCATATCCATAAAACACTCAAGAGACCTATAACTCACCCTAAGTCCTCTTTAAATATTACAAATTCTCGAACTCTTCTAACAAAGGTACATTCGACTACATTCAAATGAACCTCAACTCAACAAACCCTATCCTATGCATTCTTTCTAGAATCCAAATGAAACATAGGAAATTACAATAAAAATCAGTTACGGAACTAACTCCCTTGGTAAACTCAAAGACCCCTAGGCCTAATCAGCAAGGTTGTTTCAGGAGGGAAAATTCTCTCGCATCATCTAGATTTTTGGATATGGCTTCCCACACTTGTTAACGTAGAGGAAATATGTGGAGCTACACTAGTAGAACTGTGACCATCCACTCATCTGTGATTTCGTTAAAGGCCCAATTAAATGAAAATGCTAGATTCCAAATCTCTAGATATTCTTGATGCAACACATATGAATATCCGAGATATGTAACTCCTTGTAGAGCGATTTTTCTAAAGAGTCAAATGTATGGATCCAAGGATTTATCCATCCAATCCTGCTCGTTATACACAACATGAGGGGATTCTAATAGGTAAGGCTAAGTGCAAAGGTTAAGGGACCCTGAAACTTGAGGTTTTTCACCCCTCCATGCTACACTAGGGTGTCTGGTCCTATTGTGCCCCTACAACAACCTCCCAATTTTCTTGTCTTAACCTCTATCCAAGACAAGAAATTGGGTCGCCCTTTTATTCTTGCAATCGAAACCCTCACACACTCTCTCTCGTGAAAATAGCTATGCCCAAGTTCTCCTCACCATACTTCTCTTTACCACTTCCGGTTACTCCTCGGATCACTTATACCCGACGATACACACTTCGATGAATCCCCTCTCCCTACACTGATGCATAACTTTCCAATGAATGCATCGTTATTCCACCTTTCCATTGACATGCCATTGGTTTTTTCATCATTTCATCGTCCACATCCCTTTGAACTTGGCTAACTCGCTATCACGCTTCTGCCAAACCTCAATGACACACATATTCATCGCCAGTGAATTCACATGATCAATGACGTCCCACTGATATTGGTCACATAATTATCTTCACCATGCACACTCCTTTCACCATCTGACTTCTTTCCACCCACATCTTTGCATCGCATTTTGTCAACATCCCTACCTTTTGCTTCATTACATTGCTTACCGACAAGGTTTGCCTCTTCATCCCATATGCGCTTCCTGTTGATAAGTTTCCCTCTCCTTTCCTCAATACGTCATTCGAAGGACATCAACCCCTCATCATTGCTAATTGCATCAAAGATGATCTTATCCCTCTCGCTAACATTGACTAGCTCAACGTGGCTCACTCTTTCCTTGAGGCTTATCTCGTCCCCCTCCCATCTTGGATCCCTTTTGGTTGCGTTAATCAATAAATATCCTTACAATTATATTTGACTAAATTATCCACACCTATATAAGCAACTGGTCATTGATTTCCTATCTCACCTAATCCACTCTAGACCGCATTCATAATATAGTTTGTTAGTGGTGTCAGTAGCTTGTATTCATGTACCACATCATATTTGATTTTCTCCTCTTGATTTTATGGCTAACCGTGAGAATGAAAGTGTTGTATATCATCATATGGGTTAACTGAAGCATATATAAGTCTTGTGTTGTCTCTGAAATGCATCTTGACAAAAGAATTGGTTTTTCCCAGCTCCTACATAGTGCCATGCGCACTGAATGTCAGTTGGTTGTTTTGATGGATTTATATTTCTATGCCCCTAAAATATTACATCAGTTTCAATGAATTATCTAAGATCCTACATATCATAGATGACTTAGGAACTGACAGAACCAGATTTAGGCGAAGAAATAACAAGAACAAGGCACACACTTCCTTTGAAAACACCTTTGAGCACAAATTTTGGGTATTATTCAAAGTGTATTTCTCACCACCAAAATAGGCCTACTGTATATATTGTGCAATTACTATCTCAATTTAACTGACGAAATCGAAATCTGAGGTCTGAAAGTGCCAAAACGATTGTCTAGGATTTTCTGCCAGGAAATCCTTGATAGTCATGGACATCATTAGAAATGGATCCACCCAAATGATGGAAAAACATTTTCAGTTATATTAATAGAATATTTTCTCTGTTTTCTCCGTTTTGCAAAAAACGACACCTCAATCGAGCATCGTATGAGGAAGTTATCGACTTTCGAACTCAAGCTCTCATTGCTTGATCCGAATTTTATGAGCATAACAAAATGACTACACATTATTAACAGGTGCTTAACACAAAATAATAGAGATACAGTAAAATTGGTTTTCTATTCAATAACAAAATAAGTTGAAACTGCAAAATGCAGTGGAAACAAGTTTGTTGGAATGGTGGCGGCTTATCTCTGAGAAGAGATGTGATGGCTACGCTCCTTCACAACAAGATGATTACAATGAGGCTCTAAAGGCATTTTTACAATAAGTAGGAATGCCAAAATCCCTAGACATCCAAAAACCTAACCCTAGGATATGAAGCGCCAAAAGTCACGTGGGCCCCATTTGGGTAAGTTACTTCATCAACTTCCTCGGGTCGCAACTTTTGCATACGATCTTCGTTTTAGATGTATGATAACCTGTTCAAAAGGTATTGTCAAGGAGATTCATTTTAGGCGCAATATGGAAGGAACTTCCATATTGCAAACCTGTTTTCCCCCAAAAAAACATTGTTTAGGGCCTCAAAACAGCTCCAGAAGTGAAAACTGCTAAAAATAGTAAATTACCAAAATTGCCAGAAAATTGTTTTGAGCCAGTTGGAAAAGGTGGGTGGCCACCTATATCCACCTGGATCAATATTCCCTCCTTAGGAAGCAATGGTCTCCATTGCGTTGAGGTCCCCCATCAGATGAGGAAATTTCTGCTGAATTTGGCCCCGGGTGAGCCACTTGCCTTGGTGCAGGAGTTGCCCTGCTTTGACGACTCGATAAAGCTAGATCCTTTGTTGTTGATTTCCCTTGATATGTGTGTCCACAATCTGATCATTGGATTCCTATTGTATGCAGTCGAGGTTGAGATCCATTGGTGTCAGTTGTTCTTCTACTTCTGAGGTGTCCAATCATGGTGGGAAATAAGGGCGAAGGAAATCCACGTTGAACACTGGGTGCAGGCCAAGGAAAGGAGGAATGTTGAGCTCAAAATAATTATCCCCCACAACCTTGGTGATGGTGTATGACCCATAACGGAGTGGGAGAATCTTCTTATGGGGTCCTGTAAGGCGTTCTTTCTACAAGTGAAATCAAATTTTTTCGCCCACCTGAAACTTATGTGGCACCCGATGTTGATCATGGTGTTGTTTGTACTTGTCATTGAACTTTTGTAGGATATACTGAACCTGTTGGTGGAAGTGCTAGATCCGCTCAATGAACTTGGTGGCTTTGTTAGCTTCAGTTGGATCAGGAGATGAGTCGGTCGAGGTGACCGCAAGGGGAAGTGCAACATCTATGGGACCCAATTGTTATAACCCTAAATTG
>SNQJ01S0045900.1:70229-81955 GCA_010110895.2 Picea sitchensis
TAATCTGGTTCTCATCTTAATGGCCCCAAAATCATCATTTTTACCAAAAAAATGATGATTTTGGGGCCATTAAGATGAGAACCAGATTACTTACATAAAATTTATGGGATATTATGTTGAAAGGGTTTGAAGAATAGACCATGATTCAAGATCAAAAGGATCAACTTGTAGTACAAAAGAAAGATGATGCAACAACATTATCTTTCATTCAACAAGGCTTGGATGAGATAATTTTTTCCAAAATTGCAGCAACAACGAGGTCCAAAGAAGCTTAAGATATTCTAGAGATGGCATGTAGTGATAGGGGGAGAAATATGTATCAACTTCAAGATGATCCACATAGTGTTGTAATTGTTGATGGAGAACTTGTTGAAGTAGAAGAAAATAAACAAGATATGGAGACTACAATTGTCCTGAACACTCTAGAGAAATTTGTTGAGGAAATTGTGAAAGAAAATGTGACTCTATACAAGATGCAAAGCATGAGCATGGTAAAGAAAGTGAAACCCACTATGTAGATGCACATGTGGATGATGAAATTGAAGTCTAAGATGAAAATGAAACTATCTTTGCAGTAGTAGAAAAATGTGAAGAGAATCTAGCAATTGAAGTTGTTGAATACATAAATAAATCTACAATGAATGTTGAATTCTAGCATTTCTTGAGGAATGGCTTGCAAAGCCCAAGTATGAAAGTGAGTATGGAAAAGTTGTCATAACTGCAAAAGAAGAAGAACCAAAAAAAGAGGCAACCATCAGAGTTGTTGAGGCTATTGCGATAATGGAAGAGGAGATGAAATAAAATAAATATGTTTTTGATCCTACAGAGGATGACATAAATGTTAAATCAACACTACTTGAAGTACAAGCAGATGAAGAAGAAGAACCAGATGAAGAAGATAAAGATGATGAAGGAATATTGAAGAATAAGAAAAGTTATCAAGAATGTAAAGTTGGGATCAAAAAAAAGAAAAAAAAAAGTAAAATAGGTTTTTTGAGTTGATCGAGTATTGTAAGCCTAGGTGAGACTTACACCAACTAGCCATCAAGCCATCATGTTATGAATTTTGTAAGCATATAGAGGCATTGTAGATTCTCAAGGTGTCATGGTTAGTGTTAGAATTGCTAAGAATGGTAATTAAGTCGGAGTGTTGGAAGTATGATAATTACTCCACTTAAGTATTTTTGGAGAGTTCTAAGTTTAAAGAGTCATAGAAGAATTTCAATTAGTTCCAGTTAGTTGGAGAAAGCTCTAGAAGAACCGAATTCTATTATTAATAAACTTTGTGTATTTATATTTTGCTCCATAAACAATGGAAAATGGCTAATGCAACAACTGGTCTTGTGTTTGGTTTTGTGTGTTTTTGATTGAATTCATACATTTGTAGTTGTTTTCAATTCGCTCCTTCCTCCTTCAGACAAGAAGAAAAACACATACCAAGAGATAGCATGAATGGCATGCTCAACCAACAACAAATTACAATGTCGAGAGAGAGAGAGAGAAAAAATATGCCCATAATGGATTGACATCCCTCCCAATATGAATAATTGTTAATAATTATACAAAAAACCCAATATGTAATATAACATAAAAATGTGATTGAATATAGATGAGATTCATATGTTCAAATTTAATGCAAAACATGTACCCCACATGTTTCTATGTATTTTATATTTTTTTTTACATTTATATCCTATATGAATAGATTTGGCAACCAATGTAATATCCTATTGAGAAAAGGAAAATTTGAATTCTAAACATTATCTAAAAACACCAAATACTATATATTTCAATGATTCACTAACAACTACCCGTGGTGGGAAAAGGAAGTGTAAAAAAGAGGAGGAACATGTATGCAAGTGAATCTGAGAAGAAATAAAAATAAAGAGAATGGAAAAGATGATGAAGAAAGGAGCACTAACATGAAGAAATCAGAAATCACATAAGATAAATAAATATTTAATTTAGTTTAGGTAGTTGAGAGGAATGGTATTTTTTTTCCTACATGTATTCAATTCTTAGAATTCTTACAAATGTTATGTTGAATTCATAAAAATAAATAAAAAATATAATTTATCCATAAAAAGTATATGATTTGAAATAATACAAATTTGATTTATATTTTAATAATATAATGAAAAAAAAATTCATAGGGATGTACATTGATTGACAATATGTAAATGGAAGAAAATATGTAAAAAATATTTCAAATTCAATTCTCACCCCAATTTACCCGTACCCCATATATCAGACATCCGAATTGAATCAAATCTGTAACATCAACAAATCCAAAACATTCCAAAAAAACACCAGAAAATGAGAAAGTTAAGATGATTAATAAAACACAGAAAAATGAAAAGTGACAATGAATAATATAAATAATAACTTTATAATATAAATAATAATGATTTTTTCTCACCGCCGTTTCACTAAAAAGTTGACGACGATAAAATAAAGATATGGTATGAAAGAATGCAAGAATATTCATGAATTTTCCTCATGGCCGGGCGGCGTGCATAAAAATAAGGATATCATATGAAAGAATGCGAGAATTTTCATGAATTTTCCTCCTTTTTGCCTGAATCTTCCTCTGGTCGGGCCGACACCGACTCACTTGGGCCATGGCCACTAGCGAGGCCGTTGAAATTTGACCCTCTATGATTGACGACGAAACTTTTCGTTAAGACGGGACAAATATTATTTTTAAATTGTATTTTACTCCCTGCAAAGTTGTCCGTTTTAAAATATGTCGGGCACCACTTTAATACAAAATAGTTTAAATTTTTTTTTTTTTTTTTAGGGATTTTGTTCGAAATTCGGCGAAGAATTGTTAGTCTGCAGATTTGAGTGGCTAAGTTTGTATAATCAGAGTGTTTCAGGGGTTTTTAGCAAATCCATTTATGCATTCAAAAATGCAATTTAAACATAAAAAATAACAATTTTGTCCAAATTTACATTGGGTGAGAGGAGATGACTATAATAGGCCTCTTAAGATTCTCTGTAGACCATATCTTCTTAGAACAGCGAAGATTTCATAGACTAAATATATGTTCACATAATACATAAAAAAAAATTGGTATTATTGTGGGAAAATTTATCTTAACTTAGTATATTAATCAACATATTACTCGTTGTTATTCATGAACATGGGTTGATTCATCACCCTTATTTAAGGAAAATCAAACCACTTGAAATAACCAACTAAAAGACAACTTTTAACCAAACAAAAACAATTTCAATTTTAAATTATACTCAAAAAAAACTAATTTACAAAATATTACATATAATAAAATTTTAGCAATACTATTTTCGAATTAAAATAAAATTTAATAAGATAATTATTTTTAAAATAAAATTAAATAGATAAAACAAAGAATAATATATTTTTTAACTTTACGTTTTTGTTTGAAATGAAATGTTTGTTTACATGTGGATTCGTATGTTCGTTTTCCAATTTGGGGCTTCATAGAAGGCTATACTAAACTCTTGATAAGGAGTATAGAGTTGCTTGATATTTGGTAAAAGTGGTGGTAATTAGTAGTGGACTTTTTGGGACATGGACTTTGTTTTAGTAAAAATGAGTGGGTTTTTTTAAAACGATGTAGCGTTGTGGTGGATCCATCTTCATATGGAGGACATTGAGACTAAGCTAACTTTGGTGAGAACATTGTGTTGTACTTTATTACAATGATAGAGTATTTGACTCTCAAGCTAACTTTGGTGAGTACCTTTTGTTGCACTTTATTACGATTGCATGAGAGTTTGAAATATTCCTTCAATTGAAATATTTACAAGTTATATTTTACTAGATAAGAAATGATTATGTATTAATGATAATCGAAACAGAAAGTGTCACGTTATATAATAGTAATTCTTTATATGGTTTTTGATATATTTTGATCAATAATAAACGTAGAAACGTTTAGAAAAAATTACAACTTTTAAAACTAGATACTTTTCTCATTCGTTGATTTTCTTCAATTTAATCTTCATGCTCTCCTCTTTACATATAGTCTTAACATTAATCTTCATGCTTTCATGTTTTCTTTTTTATATAATTCTTATAGTCTACTTACGTTCACAAATCTCATTGATAACATTGTTACATTACTTGATAGCTTTTACAATTTGAGTAGGTTTAAGGGTTAATAACATGTGTTTTCTCTTAAAAGGTCACATGTTTAAATTCAAAGGGGGTACGATATGTATATCTTTCTAGTATTTAGTAGTCAAATGGCTGAGCGGAGGGGGGGCCTTGTCCCTTGTCCCACAAACAAGGGGGTCTCACACACTAATTTGATGTCTTGCTTGGCCACGACCTTAAAATTTGATTATTATTATTATTATTATTATTTAAATCATTTTATCAATCAAATTCAAAATTTTCCATAATTTTTCAATTTAAGAAAATGTGTTTTGTTTTAACAAGAGATCTATATGTCAAATACAAATAATTTAACATGTAATATAATTATAATAAAGTATATGATGTTGTCATCATGTATTCTTGAAGGCTTTTTTTTTACGTTGAGCATTGTTAGCAAGTATATCGAAACAAAATTTGTATATAATTGTAATTACTCGTGAAGTGCAACATGCCGATAAATTATAAAGACAAACTGATGAGCACAAGTTAAGCTTCAAAACACCATAAACAACCAGCCGATGTAGGAATAAATTCAATCATATATTTCTTGTTATTCGTGTTTTTTCATAAAAGTACATATAAATAAGTATGAAAAATATTAAATGTTATTGATAGAGGTAAGGTTTATATAATTTTTAATGGGTCTAGTTCATATAGTTGAGAAGAGGAGCATTATCTTCCCCATTTTAATTAGTGGAAAAAGAGTAATTCACAACTAAATAATAAAAAAATTGGTAACATCCATAATTTTTTAAGTTAAAATACGGAAAATTAGGCTCACTAAAGTAATCCATGTTAGCCATGAAACCTAGGGGTAACTATGGATATGATGTCTCAAGGTCCGCGGGTAGAAAACATGGAGTGTTGAGAGCTTGATGCATAACACAACCCTCAGAGCCCCTCCACTGACCATGGTTCACCATCATCATCATCGGCAACAGAGCAACACCCACTACACCAACTTGGCTCCCAGAAGGAAACATGTCTTGCTTCATGAGGTAACAAGTTTGGTCTCATGGTAAGTGTGACTTTAATGTTTGAAGCATTTGAGCATATTGCAAAGATTCCTTTATTGATTATGAAACATTTGCTTGGAAATTATACCTTTTTCCTAATTTCACCTTGGTGGTTGACATGGTATCCTAGTAAGTAGGTCACCCTTGAGAAAATGATTGCTACTAGGGGGCTCCTTGAAGTATCATCATACCATTCCTCACTCATACTTACTACTTTTCACACTTCTTCCCCTATATTTCCTCATCTTTTGGGTTTTCGGGTGCATTGACCACAAGAAGGGCTTGTACATCATTTCAAGGGAAGAAGGGGATAAAGGCCCAAAGGTGTTGTAGCTGGAAAAAGTTAAAATCCATAGATTATCCTTCTAGATGCTCGCCCTAATGTCCTGAGAGAAATGAAATGTTTCTCCATATGAAGGACCTTTAAAAAACAAAATTAATAAATGCCCTACTTGATGGGGAAATGCATTTGCGGTGAATTTTAATTTTCAGTTCATATGACACTCAATGTGTTCCTAACTTCAAGTGGCATTACAATGCTCTTTACTTTCCATTGCGCATAACAATCAATGTTCGAACCATATTAAATTAAAGGCAAGGACTTGAAAAAATGTTGCATTGCAAACGAGGGAGAAAGGATCCAAGACTTCAGTTTTGGATTTTTAAGAACGCTTAATAAGATCCAAGAAAATCAGAGACCAAATGCTCTAGTCATACTTGGGTGTTACAAAAATGCATTGCCTTTGAATGTGAAATTTGCCATGAAGGTTGCACAAATTGATACTCTAAATGATACAATGAATAAAACAAAAAAACGGAAGAAATTATGCTAGAGACAGATGTTGATCCAGATATTATTATCGGAAAGGCTCAAATACAAATAGATACACTCAATATATCAAATCAAGGAGCCTCATATTCAAGAAGAGTTGAAGATCAAAGAGCACGAAATATTGGAGATCGAGGAATTGGTGGAGTGATACTAAAAGGAGTAATCCCTAATATGACAAATGATCCAACAATGAAGCAAGAGACCAAAAAAATAATGGAGATAACATAGATGAACCAAACCATTAGAAAGATGCAAAACGAGTTGACGAGATTAAGAAGAAATGAAAAATTTTCTCCTAATCGAAGAATTCCTATCCAAGAACAGAGGAGAAATCTTGTTCAAGGACAAAGTATAGAAAATGATGGTACAAATGAAGAGTTCAAACAAAGAGCATCTAGGGTGAAAAATCCAAATGTTGTAGTTTTAGAAGAATTTTTTGAAGATGAAATAATTGACAATCAAGAGTCTGATTTCATTCAAGAAGAAATTCTTGAATCTATACAGATGGATGAATGTGATTCATCCATGTATTTATTTGATGAGCATGAAGAAAACAATATATCGCAAGACAACGTTGTGCAAACAAGAGCACAAACAAATAAATCCAAAATAAAAGAAAATTTGGAAAAGGGAAAAGAGAAAGAAAATGCAGAAAAAGAAAAGGAAAAAATAATACAAAGTGGAGTTGAGGAGAATAAGCAACATCCGGTTGTAACTCAATTTAATAATCCTCCACAAATGACCTATAATGTAATAAATGATATGTCAAAATTAAGGATTACATTTCCATTCATGGAAGTTGTAAAAATCCCACAGCAGAGACAAAATATCCTTAAAATTTTAGATGAGCCAAGTCATAGAATGGAAGTTGTTGCATCAAATTCTAAGCAACAAAAAAATAATTCAAGAGTTAGACCAAAAGGTAAAGTCCCATCTTTCTATATCACGATAGAGAATCATGATGTGGTCCTTCATAATTTCATGATTGATACTAGAGCTACAAACAATATCATACCATTATCAGTGTTGTAAGTAGTTGGGATGGGTTGTACCAAGTACTATGAAACCAGGGAGAGTATTTATGCCATTGACTCAAGAAAAGTCCCGACATATGGAGAAATCAAATATTTTTATTCTTGGATAATTGTTGCCTCACATATCACAACTGTATTCACAATTACAGTAGTTGATCTTCCTCCAACTTATGGGGTAGTTCTCGAAAGAGATTGGTATTCATTGATTGGAGGGTACATCATGAATTATGGGAGTTTCATGATGTTACCTAATAAAGATAGAACAATGGTGAGGGTTCCACAGGAACCAAGAAAACCATTCTCTGTCAAGAAAAAGGATAATGAATTGATGCAAGGTTATGTCGATTTCAGTATAGGGAATTATGTCGTGTTGGATTCAGAACAACCAGATATTCCCAAAAAAAAGAAGAAAAATCTTTCAGAGGATTATGTAGAATGTCTTTTCATGGTGCATGTTGTAGTTCAAGGAGTGGAGTTGGAATTATTTTCAAAATCCATAAAGAAGTTATACATCCTCATGCTATTGGACTTGAGTTCCCTTGTACGAACAATGAAGCCGAATACGAAGCACTAGTAAAAGGAATGAATCTTGCACTGTAAATGAAGATTGAGCACTTAATCATAACTGGTGAATACAAACTTGTAATAAATCACATCAGGAAAAAATGTAAGATAAAAAAAGGAGCGATTGACACTCTATGCCAAGAGAGTGAATGAGTTAATGAATTCTTTCATCTCATTCAATATCTCATTTATTCCCAGGGAAAGAAATAAAAAAATAGACTCACTGGCAGTTGTTGCATCTTTATTTAATACTGATAATTTATAGAGCCAAAACACTTTCCAAGTCAGAAGAATTTTCAGACCCTTGGTTCCTGATAATCAAGAATACCTCCAAGTTTTTGACAATGATGAAGAATCATATGAATTCTTGGCTGATGCAAGTGGCGCTGCAAAAAATTCTAAATATCGACTCATACACATCTCTCAAAAAATCTATCCAAATTTGAATCTTTCTTCACAAGAGATGATCAAATCAAAGCGTCAAATTTGAAGGAAGAAGCATCTATCAGAAAAGTGCAAGAAACTCAAAAGATAAATATTGGGACTGAAGAAACTCCAAAGTATGTGAATCTTGTGAATAGTTGCACACAAAATGAAATTGATGAATATACCTCCTTGTTCAAAGAATTTTTTGATGTTTTTGCATGGAATTACGATGATTTAAAAGCATATGATGAATCTATATTCCAAAATATCATACCATTGAAAGAATGGACCAAGCCATTCAAACAAAATTTAAGAATAATAAATCCAAAATTGAAATCCTTGGTGAAAATTTAATTAGAGAAATTGAGGAAAGATGGGATAATATTCCCAATCATGAATTCATAATGGTTGTCAAACCCTGTCATCATAAGAAATAAAAGTGGAGAAATTTGGTTGTGCGTTGATTTTAGAGATATGAACAAGGAAAACATTAAAGATAACTATCCCCTTCCTAACATGGAAATGTTACTTCAACAAGTCATCGACTCATCTATGATGCCCATGTTAGATGGATTTTCGGGATACAATCATGTGTTGGTTGCAGAATATGATAGATCAAAAACTATTTTTATAACACCTTGGTAGACATATGCTTATGCCCACATGCCCTTTGGTTTGGAAAATGTTGGAGCAAATTTTCAGAGAGCTATGGACCATGCCTTCAAGGATTTGATTGAGAGATTTATGGTTGATTATAAAGATGATCTTACCATTCATTCTAAGATCATATAAGAGCATATTTTTCTTCTAAGAGAAGTTTTTCAAAGTTGTACATTGTATGGAATTTCTCTCAATCCAAAGAAATGCATATTTGTTGTTTCAAAAGGAAATATTTTGGGACACATAGTAAACAAATAAGGCATATGCATTAATCCTTATAGAGTCAAGGCATTAATGAATTGAGCCCTCCAACCTCAAAAAAAGGATTACAATCATTCTTTGGCAAGATAGATTTTGTGAGAAGATTTGTCCCAGATTATGCAACGATTGTTAAAATAATAAATGCATTGTTGAAAAAAGATCAAAGATTTTAATGGACCCAAGACATTCAGAAAGCATTCACCAATATCAAACATACAATCACCATTTCACATGTATTAATTAGTCCATTTTTTAATAAATATTTCATCATATACTCTTTTTCTTTTGAGGAAACTATTGTCTCAATCCTTACACAAAGGAATTTCAAAAGAAGAGGAACTCCCCATAAGTTTCATGAGTAAAACTCTCCGTAATAATGAGTTGAGATATTTAGATATAGATCTCTTTTGCTTTCAAAGAAACTATTGCCTCAATCCTTACACAAAGGAATCTCAAAAGGAGAGGAACTCCCCATAAGTTTCATGAGTAAAACTCTCCATGATTATGAGTTGAGATATTCAGATATAGAGCAACAATCTCTTTCCTTAGTCAAGGTAGTGGATCACTTCATAAATTATATTTTGTCATCCCATATCATAGCATATGTTCTTACTTCTCCAATGAAAATGCTTCTCAGTCAACAATTTAGGGAAGAGAAATAGGCGAATTGGTTGGCCAAAATTCAGGATGATATTGAGATTAAGCCACTAAAAGCAGTAGGAGGACAGGACCTTTGTATAAGCTCATTGTTGGAATTGATTCATTAAGTGGGGTTATATCAATTTCAACTGGATCATCTGCATCAACTCTAGAATGGTATAAGGATGTAATTTTTTATCTGAAATCTGGTCAGTTCCCAAATGGCATGTCTCCAAAGGAAATGAGGGCACTAAAAATGAAATGAAAACAATATGTATTGGTTGCCAAAATTTTGTTTTGCAAAAAAATTGATGGAATGTTGTTAAGGTGTGTCGATGCAACAAAAGCCCATAAATTGATGGAATAATTTCATGAAGGGATGTGTGGTGGGAATTTTGCACTAATAGCCACTGCGCATAGAATAATGAGATCTAGATATTATTGGCCAACAATTTTCAAAGATTCTTACTCAATGATAAGAAAATGCATTTCTTGTAAAAAAATTCAGGAAAAATGAAGAGAGCGCCAATGTCTCTACAACCCATATCAATAGAAGAACCATTTACACAATGGGGACTTGATGTGATTAGGCCAATAAATCCAAAATCAAGTAAGGGAAATTTATACATTCTTACAATAACATATTATTTCACAAAATGGAAGGAAGCAATAGCTTTAAAGAAGGATAATTCATATGAACTCATAATATTCCTCAAAGAAAATATTCTAGAAAGATTCAGAGTTCTAGAAAAATTCATCATAGATAATGGATTAATATTCATTGGGTCGAAGTTTACCAATTTTTTTGGATAATTTGATATCATAATGGGACAATCGTCAAACTATTATCCCCAAGGAAATGATTTGGTTGAATCTACTAATAAGAATCTAATCCAAATTATCAAGAAACCCATTGATCTTAATCAAATAAATTGGCATTTGAAATTAATAGATGCATTATGGGAAAGTAGATTAACACCAAAGGATAGCACTAGAAATTCCCCATATACACTAGTGTATGGTTAAAAGTAAGAATGTCGATCAATATGGAACTAAATGTGCTAACATATGCTGTGAACATTGAAGATATTGAGGAAATCTACCCTCTACACAGAAAATACAAGCAATTGATGAAAATGGAGGAAGAACGAGCTTAAGCATTAAATAAAATGAGCCAAAGACATCAAGTCATCAAAAATTATTTTGATCGGAGTACAACAAAAAAATATTTTCAAAAGGGGCAACTGGTATTGCTATGGAACAAAGCAAAGGAAAGCCTTCGTTACATACAAAATTCAAAGTGTTATGGATTGGCCCTTATGTTATTGAAAATATCTTGGGTTATAACTCTTATCTGCTCAAATATATGAAGTATAAAATACATGTGTTGCCATTAAATGGAAAACATCTCAAGACTTTCCTTGCCTAATCAATCTTGCTCTTATTTGTACATAGTTTTATTTCCTTTTTCTTTGTAAATTTTCTCCCATGTTTTCTTTCATTTTCTTACACTGACTCCATGCCCAATGGACAAGATTTTGGATTCTTAGTATCCCGCAGGGAGTTACTATCCCACAGTTGGAGCCAATTATTGACCCTAAAAACATTTAAGTTACTTTCTCTCTCTCTTGTATTATACTTCCATACTTTGTAAATTTTTTATCCACGTCAGAGTTACAAATCTTATCTTAATTTCCGCCTTCCCCAAATTGCATTGCCATATTCCGTTGCCTACAAATTGTACCAGCACTTAGCTTTATCTTCATGTTTCTCATTGAATGGTGGAATTGTGGCTACATAAATTTTTTCTTCACTCGTATCCACATTTTCGTCTTTCCGTTTTTAATTACTTAGTGTTATTTCTAAATTACAAACTCTCCTAATTCTTTAAAGAAATCTTCGACCGCAGAAGCAAATTTCATATCATATCTTGATAGTGTAGAGAGAGTGTGCATGAGAGTGTGAGAGGGAGAGAGAGGAAGATAGAGAGGGGGGTAGCAAGAGTATGTGTAAAAGTGTGAAGGGGAGAGAGAGGAAGACAAAGAGGGTGGTAGAGAGAGAGAGTGTGTGAGAGTGTGAGAGGAAGAGAGAGAATGACAAAGATGGGGGTAAAGAGAGTGTGTGAGAGGGAGACAAAGAGGGGGGGT
>SNQJ01S0045901.1:0-37653 GCA_010110895.2 Picea sitchensis
AAAGGGGGGAAAACTTAAAAGAAATATGTTTTAGGGTTTTTGAAAAAAAAACCTAAAACAAGATGTGATTAGGTCAAAAAAAGAGGATAAAAGAGAGGGGATGGGGAAAAGGGGTGGATTGAGCTATTAGGTATTGTTATACTACCAAACTGGAGAACATGACTGATTTCTTGTGGGAGTTGGGGATTTTCTCAGCTGACTTGAGTGGTAGCTCAGCCTTGGAGGCGAGCTGGGAAGCTAGGCTACTGTCTGGATTGTGTGTGGCCCCTTTGCGGCCCGGGGGCTGAGGGGGAAGCAGAGTACCCCTAGAATTTGGCTGGGAGGTACCAGTGAGTCCTCTACGGTCAGAAAGTGGGTGCATCAAGGAGAACGCAGACACCATCCAGAGCGGGTGAACAGGCCAAGGTATGTTTTTTATTTGGTTGAATGCTAGTCTGTGGTTGCATCTGAAAATTTATATGGCTGTGTTTTTATTTTGGATGACTGCTTAAGTTTTGTGATAAAGCTTAGTTTAGAAGGGTTGCAATGAACCTTGGGAATCGACCCTCTTTAGGCAGTAAGAATGTTAGCAGGGCAGTTTATGGTTCTCCGTTTTGGCACCGTTTTAGGGTTCTGGCTTATCATTCGAAACTATTCCTGGTAAACTGTTGGGTTTATGATTATTTTGTTTTTCCTTTATTGGTACAGTTTTAGGGTTGATAAATTTGTACTGGGTTCTTGGTCAGTTCATTTTCTTTTATATATATGGCTCCATTCATGGTCTCTAGAAAATAAGTTTTGCGTTTTCTTATGACTGTCCTTAAAAAAAAGGGGGGGGGTTATTACAGTGGGTCATTTTTTTACCGTGGGTTTTCTCCTTTTTACCTTGGGCGTTTTTATATCTGCAATGGGCGTGTTGTTTTCAGTGGGTTTTCTCTTTTTTTCCACTGGGCGTTTTTATATATACAGTAGGCGTTTTAATTAATGACGTTGTTGAAACCTCTTTTTGCGTTTTTTTTTTAAATGACCCTTCCGACATGAGGACGGCGTTCCTGTACCCATTATGGGCGTTGTATTTTTTACTGTGCATTATTCCAATATGGGCGCTGGTGGGCTGCGTTCCTTTCACGTTATGAACTGATCATTACTGTTGGTCCAGACCCTTAAATCTACAACAACTCCTTCAAATCTGACGATCTCTACATCTACAGCAATTCCGGCAGCATTCATTTCATATCACCAATTCCTGCAGCATTCATTGTTGCAATTATGAATGATGAACTTTCCTAGTGAACACTTAGTACGCAAATACACTACTGGAATTGAACATATTTACGATATAGATACCCATTGCTAATTTCTTGGGCTGTTTCATTAGAGATTACATTGCCAATGTCAAACTTCCCGAAGCTTTCGTCTCCCAACAACAACATAATTGAATATAAAGACTTTGGTTGCTTTTCATAAATGAAGCTCCTTTCTAACATTAGCATCCCTAAAGCATGCACATGACAGATGACACCATCAATGTTGGTGTTGATACCAAGCAGAGGCTGAAGGAGGAGAAAGGTGATTAAATTTGGATTTTAGGTTTTGTTTCTAGTGGTTAGAGGTGAAATGAAATGGGATTCACGACTTATTCTGCTCTTAGAAAATTTTTCTGATCAGATTTTAACAAGCTTATTGAATTGATTTCAAGTTTATCACATATCCCGGCCAGCATTGGGGTCGTTGTTGGGACAGTTGTGATACTCACGGTTTTTTAGCAGATGGATGGCAGCCCCTTATTAATTTAATCGCCCTCAGACTGTCAGGAAGTGGTTGATTTTTAGGAGTTTAGTTTTTGTGAATTGCCGTGAAGTTTAATTGTTATTGATGACTTATGACAGCGCCCTATCTCCGTGTGTGGTAGGCAAGTTTTTCTACCTTTATTTATCCCATTGACTACAGTCACTAAAATCTACTGATGTTGGTTACTTATCATTGTAGTGGGGGACTGCTCACCCCTTTACTAGTCTTTGGGTGATATGTTGTTAGATTAGGGTTAAACGCTGACATATGAAGGGTATGACAGTTGTAATTTAATGCAAGGGTTGAATTTAATTGAATCAAGTGCCTGCACCTTCTTACTTGTGCCATCGATTTGCTAATTGAGACAGTGCTGCCTGTAACCTACCCCTACCACCTCACCCTCGATTCGCTCAACCGATCAATGACACTGTGGCTATGTATTTACCCTTTTAACGCTGAGATTGTCCACAAGTTGGGTTTTCTGTAATTTGACATTATTGTTGTTCCAGCTACCTGCCAGTCTTGATCTTGATTGATGTTTTTGGGTCTCAATAGTGGTTGGTCGATATTTAAGTCCTCCTGACTTGCGTCTCCTGTAGAGGTCATGTTTGTCCTTGATTTTGTAGTACTTGGTGGTATTGCATTGCATGGTCTTCTTATGTCGGGAGGGATGTAGACACCTTCAGTAGCCTTAGTATATATGTATGTGAGTTTCCCTGCATCAAGAATCCAGTGTTGTATCAAGATTCTCGGGCCCTTTAAAGGAAGAGTTTCCACTCTTGCAACACACCTTAGGGGATTACTATTTTCTACCTGAGCAGTCAGCCAGGAGCTTATCTGACCTCCTCTCTCTCCGGAGCAGAGGACTAAGATTAAATGCCTTGCTTTCCTGTGCAGAAATAGTAAACCTACTACCATGGATTCTACCTTCTGTGTTCGTACGGTACCTAACCCAGTATGTCGTTATTGTTGAAGATATTGTGGGGCGCCTTGGTCTTGGGTGTTCTTTGCTTCCAGTTACTTGTTGTGCGTCTTGCATCTTCTTGTTGTGTTCGCCGTGGTTGTGTCTTGTCAGTCGTCGGGTGGTGACATAAAGTCTAGTGTGTCAGTTTCCCCTCCTACATGCGCGCACACACTTTTAAAACAAAAAAAATTTGCACCTGTTATCAGCGTCGTGTCATAATGAGGTGGGTCATTACACTTTCCAAACAGGAAATAATCTGTCCAATCTCGACTATTTTTCAATCACAAAGATAAATGTTTCAATAATATTTTTCAACAATTTTTTCCAATAATATTTTAGTTCTCCCTCCTAACCTAGAGAGTCTTCCCTTTTAGCTAAGGGATTTATTTCCACGATCCCCATCTTCTCTCGGAAATATGAAAACTTTATCTTGGATAGAGGTTTTGTCAAAATGTTTGTTGTCTTCTCGTCAGTGGGGATATACTCGAGCTTTACCTCTCCTTCCTAGACTTTATCTCGAATAAAGTAATATTTGATCTCAATGTGTTTCGACCTTTCACGAAACATGGGTTGTTCTGATAATCTTATACAAATCTGATTATCAAAATATATTATTGTCGATTCTGGAATCTAATCCAATAAATCAGAGATTAACTTCCTTAACCATATTGCTTCAGTGCATGCTTCACATGCTGCCATATACTCTGCTTCTGTTGTGATGAGTGCGGAAAAATTATGTTTCTTGCTACCCCAAGATATCATAGCGGAGCCCAAGCTAAAACACATACCCGAAGTGCTCTTTCTATCTTCTGCACTTCCTCCCCAATCTGAGTCTGTGAATCCATGAAGTTGTATATTGCTGGATGCGGTATATATCAAACAATATTTTATTGTTCCACAAATATATATTACTACATTCTTTGCATCTATCCAATGCTCATGTCTTGCTTCCACCTAGAACTAGCTTAGTGTATTTACGACAAAGCAAATGTTTGGTCGAGTATTTACCAAATACATCAATGACCCAATTAGTTGTCGATATAGAGGTGGATCTACTGCATTAGAATATGGAACTTTCACTTTCCTTATATCTGCATTCATAGGAGTTTCCATGGACTTACAATCCATCATTCCAAATTTCTGAAGGATCTTTATTGCGTACTTTCCTTGTCCAAGGAATACTTCACCATGCTTCTACCATACCTTTAATCGCAAGTAATAATGAATGAAACCTAGATATTTCATATCAAATTCAGAAGACAATTCCTTATTGCACTGGATAATGAGAGACTCTTCACCTGTTATGAATAGATCATCAACATATAGTAGTAGGATTACAGGTGCATTGTCTACAACTTTATAGTAAAGGTTTGGATCTACATGACTCTTGGAGAAACCAAGTCAACTCTGTAGTAGTAAAGGTTTTGGATCTACATGACTCTTAGAGAAACCAAGCCTCATTAGATAGTTGTCCATTCTAGCATACCAAGCCCCTGGAGTCAGTTGATTCCATACATATCTTTCTTCAATATGCAAACATGAGTGTCTTCGAATGTACCTCAAACCTTGAGGTTGTTCAATATATACTTCTTTCTTCATTAGCTCCATTGAGGAAAGCTGTCTTACATCCATCTCATGTAATTTCCATCCCATGGAAGAGGCAAGATTGATAGCTCTAATGGAAGTGTATCTAGCCACTGGAGCAAATGTTTGTCATAATATTCTCCCTCCTTCCTGAGAAACTTCTAGCTACCAATCTTGCCTTGTATTTATCCACGCTACTGTCTGTTGCATGTTTGATCTTGCACACCCATTTTGAAGTTACCACTCCATTTTTATTTAGGTCTTGGTACGATTTCCATACCTCATTTTTCATAATGGATTGATGCTCTTCCATCATAACTTATTTCCATTGTTCCTTTTTAACTTCTTTCTTCAAATGTGGTAGGTTCTTTATCTAGAATCTTTGTCATGTATGTTGCATAACTGAGAATCTTTTAGGTCTTTTACTCTTTCTAAATGTTCCTTCTAGAACCTTTAGTCTTTCTGCATGGTTCCTATAAGGTATCTTCAAGACAAGATGGTCTTTTCTTAGTCTTAGGTATGATATCTTAATCAATGTTCTCACATGTCTCCATAAGATGATCTGTAGCTAATTTCGGCCATTTCACGCTTTTCTGCTTTCATAAGTTCTTCAATCTCTCTTCTTCTATATTTTCTCATGTAATTAAGGCCATCCTTTCATTGAACATTAAGTCTTCACTCCACCTCGACCTTGTTGTTATGGAATATATATTTTGTAAGTCTTGGATGAATCACTATATCCCATGAATATCCATTTCTTTCATGAAGGTTCTAGTTTATTCCTCTTGTCCCTGGGAATGGGAGTAAACTGGACATCCAAATATCTTTAGATTTTACAAATTAGGTTTCTTACCTGAGAAAGCTTCTTATGTAGTGTCATGTTCTTCAATATATGATGAGGACTTATGTTCTACACTTATATTGATGAACATGTTTTCTCCATAAGAGCATGGATTGCATCTTTGATCATTCAGTAAGCATTTTACGATTTCTTCAATAAATTTGTTCTTTTCTTTTTGTTACACCATTTTGTTGAGGGATTATGAGGGAATAGTCATCTCCTCCCAATCCCCTACCACCTATGAATGAATCTTCGAGGTGGCCTCCTCCATTTTATGTTCTTAATGTCTTGATCTCTTGTTTGTGAGGTTTTCATCTCTTACTTTGAATTCTTGAACTTGTTGAATACTTCATCTTATGTGTTCAAGAGGTACAAGTCTTTCTTGAATAGTCATCTATGAATATTACATAGTAAGAAGATCCTCCTAGATATTTACCAGGACCTAGGGACCACAAACATTTAAGTGTATTAGATATAGAATCTCCTTAGATCAATTATTGTTGCTTGGAATGGTTTCTTTGATATTCTTCCTAAGGGCACATCCTTTGAAAATTACTTCATTCAGATTGCAACTCTAGTATTCCTTCAACCATTCTTTGAGAAAGGGTAATGCTTGATAATTCATATGAGCATACCTTCTGCTCACAGCTTCACATTAGGGTTGACTTCCTCATGTACAAGAGCTTCTTCATTTGTTCTAGTAGTCTATACAAATTTCTTTCATGACTTTTACAACCCTAGCATTCTCTATGTTGGAGTCTTTATGTCATGATAACACTTATCCATCCACAAAATCTATTATGTTTCCCTTGTCTCTAGGAAAGATATTGATACAATATTCTTTTCTAAATCCAAGTACATATAAAACATTGCTTAAGTGAACATAATTTCCTGTTTTCATTTTGATGGAGGATTGCCCAAATCCTTTGACTGGGTAAGTGCATTTTTCTCCAAGATCTACCTTGTACAAGGTCTTCTTCTCATTTAGATTTTGAGAGTCTAGCTTGATCTCCATCATGTTCCTGGAATCTCCACTATCAACTATCCACATGTCATATTCAATCATTCTAGTAAGTTCTAAGTAGTGTAAAAGACTGGGATTATTTCACACACACATGTTCCTATTAACTGGTAATTGGTCATACCTTGATCCAAAAAATCAACTTCATCATTTCTCTCATTTAAGAGAGACAAAAGGTGCACTGATTTAGGGCTCAATACTCTAGCAACTATAAGCTTCCTTCCAACATTTAGACCTAATGAAGGAGGTGTTGGCCCATAACCTATTAGAATATGAAGGTTGATCGGATGTTTTCATTTTACCATTGACAATACCTTGTCACCCAACCATAGGTCGGGTCACCCCTCCGAAAGCACCTTGAGCTTGATAGAGAAGAATACTGGTAGAAATTAATAGCTAAGAAAGGATAATGCACCAAGGAAGAATATAAAACCAGATGATCGATAGTCCCAATCTTAAAATGGTGTGCAACACCTTTCCCGTGAAAATTGGTATCAATAAACCGCCAATTGCATGCTTAGAAACGCTTCTCCTAATTTGAGAAGTGTGAATAATGAGAACTAGCTACTTGTGTATTTATAGTGGTCTCATGTGACTTAATTGGGATGACTTCTCCTTATGGGTACTAATCAATCTTACATACTATATTTCTACAACTAAAATCTCATCTAGGGTTTCCTTTATTTCCTTCCTTGCTTCCGGAGTATTCTAATCTAATCATAGGTCACAATAGAAGTTCATAACTCCCGAAGCTACCACAATATCAAAAGGAACCCTTGAGGCTGTAAAAAGACTCAATTTCTACTTTTCTATTTCTCGACCATTTTTGTACTAATCCATCGGTACCTATACCGCTTGGTGTGGATCGACAGTTCCCATGCACGTAGGTTTAAAAAACTACTACAACTAGAAAAATTTACTTTTACTGTGATACGTTTTATATTTTGTATATGATCTAATAAATGGATATGAAATTGTCATATTTGATAAAAATATGTGAAGATGCCGCTTACCCCAAAATTATTTATTTTATTTTTGTATTCTACAATTCTTTCCCCGTCCTCCTATGTCAGGGGTCTTTTCTAAGAAAAACCTAGATATTCTATGTTAGCCTCTTCAAGGCCTTCAAGCAAATTTTCAGCCAATACCGAATAAAATATTTCGGCCATCATCATCCCTAGTGGAGCCTCTCCATGTTGAGCGTACACAAAATATTGATGAATAAAATTAATGAGATGAACTTTAATAATTGAGAAATTTAGTTGTTGTATTCATGATTGTTTACTGCATTTAACATTTACCTAGTGAGGTAATCAGGTGCCTTTCCACGGTCACCATGGATAGATGTATGGTGATTTTCGGACACCTATCACCCTGGATTGATGTTGACACAATAAATTAATCAACAAAAGTTATGAAATTCATCTATAACATTAAAAATGAAATATTGCAATATCGAAACGTAAAAAAATTCAGAAATTTAGCTGTTGTATTCATAAGTTGTTATTGTGCTTAACATTTACCTTAGTGAGTCAACAAGGGTTCTCCTTTCTAAAATAATTCCGACGTATGTAGTGGGTGATTTTTGACATGGTCAAATTCGACGTAAGTTGACACAATAAATCAATCAAGAAAGTTATGAAATTCCATAACATTTTAAAAATTAAATATTGGAGCAATATCTTTAAAAAAATAATGAAATTTCAGAAATTTAGTTTTTTTTTTTTTTTTTTTTTTTTTATTTTATTTAACATTTACCTACTGAGGTATAGTTGGTGCCTTTCCATAGTCACCCTCGACAGATGTAGCAAGTGATTTTTCCACTCACACCTCAGATGTTGACACAATAAATCAATCAATAAAAGTTATGAAATTCATTTGTACATTAAGAAAATGAAATATTGCGCTAATATCAGAAAACAAATAATGAAATTTATAAACAGTTTTGTATTCAGTTGTAATTTTTATCAGATGCACATTTACATGTCGCAAAGGGTTCCCTCTGCTATCACCCTAGATAGATGTTGATACAATAAATTAATCAACAAGAGTTATGAGTAATTGCAAAAATTATGCGAAAATTTTTAAACATTGCATCGATAACGCATCAATGATTGATCAAAGGTAGAGTTGAATGGTATGTAATATATTTACCCCATAGTCGCACCCCATCCATCTATTCGGGATTTAAGTTGTAATCGATCCATAACTCTTAACTTGAACTATGTTTTTGTTGCACATACAAATATAATATTTCCATTTATGCGTTCAAATATGCAATTTGGTTTCTTAGTTGTTTCCAATCGGTCATGTACCATTTATAAAGCCCACAATGTTTATAGTAGATTTTATCTCCATCAATATACATAGTTGCCCTTTATTTTGATTGTTATCTAGTAAGTGTATATAATTTGTATAACTCAGATTATTATTACTTTTATGTATACCAGACCAAAATCAACTAGTGATTGTATTTTGTATAATGGTCCATTATACCCATCAATTCGCCATAATTCCATAGTCGAATCTTTATGCCATCCATGAAAATAACCCCAATCCATGTAAGGAATAAGGAGCAATGCGATACATCCTCCCCAATCGATGAAGAAATTTGTGTCCACTTCAGGTAGTTTCTTAGGTGCCCATCATTGCACTAAATGTTTATACCTCAAGGGAAACTCAATGTCACCCATTCTCTCAACATCATAATTACATGACCTCCATTGGCAATAAAAAATTTCACATGGGTACAAAATCTTTCCTTACCTTTTCCAACCCAATTGATCTAGAACCAAGAGAGATCTAGTACAACACGCCTCACATTCAACCTCTATTACTATATCTTGAACATCACTCAAGGAATATAGATCCTCATGTATGCTCATTTGGTGGTACCTACACTCGTTAAAGCAAGAAGATACGCTATCATGCCAATATATGTTTTTGGTACCAAATACGCTTGCATTTAGTTGAATAAAGTTGAAATTGCCACACTTATTCGGCCATATAGTTGGATATAGTTTCATAAGTCGTGATATAGTTGCATAGTTGCATAAGTTGTATATAATTGCATAGTTGCATAATTTGCATTGTTGCATAAAGTTGCATGTTGCATTGTTTCATAAAGTTGCATAAGTTCAATAAAGCTGCTTAAGATGCATAAGTTGCATGTTGCATAGTTGCATATAGTCGATAGTTGCATGGCAGTTGCATAGCTGTGGCTATAGTTGCATACAAAATTGTTCCAATATAGTTGCATAAGTCAGATATAGTCAATACATTTGTTAAGAACATGTGTTTCTCCCAAGAGGCTCACATTCAAATCCAAAGGGGAGTAGTGTATGCATACCTCCCATTAATTCTTTTAGTGGTGAAATTTGAACAATCAATGAGGAACAATAATTGGGTTGTAGGTCTAAACGATTGTCTCAACTATTGTGGAAATTCTAAGCATGGTTTCTCTCCAACCATCCCACATGGGAAAGACAATGCAAAACATTTTCTTCCATGATACCCCTCTCTCTTCCCGAGGAAATGACACATATGAGACTTTACTTAGACCAACCCAAAAGTCAAAGATTGATGGTAATGTTGTAAGGATACATAGGAAATAAAAGATAGTACCCCAAGGACAATGATAAGACTAAATCAACCAAAAATCCCCTTCCCTTCCCCATTGTGGTATCATAGTCCCTTTGTTTCTCCCTCAAGAAACCATTTTGATGGATATTACGCATTTCCCTTACAAAACCATGAGCCTCTCATATGATATATACCCACCACATTGTAAAGTTAGCCCACAACTTGGACTCTTATGCATTCACCAGTAGGGACTTGGCCTTGAGCTCAACACTTGGAATATTCACAATGCATCTTACATATTTACAACATGGGATCATTATATCTTAGACCACATGGCTTGATTCTTGTTTCATAATCTATATTAAAATAATAATACATGATTTATTATATTACAATTAATGGGTCAAAACTAGGATATTACAAAAATCCAGTAGTGTGCATTCAAGAATATGCCATTGACATTACGATGTTTTTATCAAATCGATGTCATATAAAACAAGGGGATTGCAAGTTTCCATCAAAGGATTGAGCGATTTTTTCTTCGAGAAGCTCCATGGTAAGTATTTGTGGGATTGGTATATGGAAGGTGATGTGATAGAAATATTGATCTTGAGAATCCAAGTATTGTATCATGTCTCATCTATTCTTATTGGCATTGTTCCTTATCACTAAAGACATCAATCAAATTTTGAAGCAAGATTGGTTATTTGATGACATTTATGTATAAGTGTATTTAGTGTATGAGGCAACCTTACCATAAAACAATAGTTTATTTTTTAGATGATTTTCGAATGCATCGATTATGTAGATTGAAAATCATACAACATGGATGAACATCGTGAGTAAATTTGTCAATTTTAGGAAAACAATATTCTATCCTCGGAGGGTAAAACTTTAGCCTTCTAGCAAATTGAATATGTGTGAATGTCAAAAGAGGCTAGATTGATGTTTTGATGCATATGATCAAATGCAATAGATATAATTTAATTATTAGGCTCTTTGGTACAAAAACATTTTTTGTGTCAAATAAGGCATTTGACCACTCACCAAAACCTTATCATATACTCTACAGATAAAGGAAAGGAAATATTTCTATTTGATTTCATTTCTTGATAAACCCTTAATTTCCATGTAGTAATTATATTTTTCTTAATGACAAGTTTATGCATAAAGCGATATCCTTTCAACCAATCATGACCTTAAATTCCATGACGACTCAATAATCCTTGAAGGGCAGGTCTTGAATGGAAATGGAATCTTCAAATTTGATCACTAGGAATAGTGCTAAGGCTTGTGTTGATATTTAATAGAAGTTGTTGAATTAATGATCCCTAACCAATCTACAAAATGGCATATGTTTATTGGATATTTTGTGGAAATGTTTCATAAATATTGAAAGTATGGCGGATTAACTTTTCAATAACAATGTGACGCATCTATACTTAAGGGTTTTTCCTCAAAAATTGAAACATCTCATGATTAGTAAAAGATATTCACGTTCATCCCCATACTCTACACAAGACTTCAATCCATGAATATTTACCTTTGTCATTTTATACCACATGTTCTGCTTTAGCACTTGATATGGAAATGGTGGGTTACTTATTATCCATGAGACAATTCCACCAGCCTACTTGAAGTAATATCTAGATGTTGATTTGAACTCAACAACATATTCTTCCCAATTTGCATCATAATATCCAAACAATTTCATTGAATCTAAAATTCTCTCACAGATGTTGATGCCCATGTTCATTTCAGAAATGTGAAAATCCTTTAATTACTTCCGTTTTTTTTAAGTAAAAAGGTAGAACCTGCCATATTAAGTTATCAAAGAAACCTTGAAAAAAATGTACAGAGATATAGGTCTGAGCCACTAAAAAATGTTGTCGTTTTACCAAAAAACAACATGGTTTGGAGAATATTTTTTCCATCCGGCCCCGCTCCATGGTGGGAAATTGTGACAGATATTATAGTCCGCGAACATGTAATAGCAGTACGGGACAAAAGAAACAAAAATAGCATAGAAAATCCTAGATACTCGGTGACTTGTCACCCTTGCTTGTCTGCCACGTGGACCCACCCGAGATGGAAAATGCCTGCGCTCAGAGAGGGCACTTCCCCTTAGCTGGAGCATTGGAGTATGTGTCAAGGAGTAAGTTCAAACGCCAACAGAAGGCTCGCGTTCAAGTCCGCCATATGTGGCCTCAAGTTCAACACCAGAGTTGATGCTCGCATGGAAGAAAGTGTACCACGCAAGCTATTACCTATGTCATCGAGGGATTATAACTCACTTCCATTGCTCCATCTCCACTTCGAAGCCCAGCAGCTCTTCATCGTCAGCTCTCCTTCCTTGGTGGTTGTTCTCGTCCGGCGGTTCTTCGCACAAGATCTGTCCCGAAGTTTCCTTTGAACGCTACTCCGCTTCAACAACATGGCCGGGTGGGTCAGAGTCACCGGGTCTGCGGGAATTTCCTCAAATACACCTGTGGATACTACTCCAATACCACTTGGACCGCCTATCCCCGAAGTTCGCCTCCATGTCTTGGGGTTCTGGGGTGGTCGCGAATTCCTCCATGAATGGTATTTATTTAACATAACAGGTAGGAAATGCGACCTCGACACCATCCTCGCCCGCTTCCGTGACTCACTACATGGTTTCATTGTTATGCTCGGCCCCACCGTGAATGATGGAATGTGTAAAGCTAATTGATCGGGGCCTTCAATCCTTTCTTCTAAGAATGAGGTCACCAATCCATTGCAGCATGCTCCGCTTCTTCCTTTGCCTTTGCTTTTTGTGGGTGTACCAGGCCGAGTCATGGTGAGGTTTACCTTGCTTCCTGGTCATGTTTTGCCAAGGGATATATAACAAGACAGTGAGGATGCAACACAATGAGAGTAATCCAGGATGAGAAGGAAACAGAGTTGCACCAGAGCTCCCAAACGATGGGGAGACCTGAAGCGAGAGAAAACCAACTCTTTCCAGGCGCTCGAAAATACAAAATGCCAAAGACCGGGTTCACTTGGCTATCCATAGACCTTGTCATGTTGAGTGCATTGTGAGTGAGAGTTTTCGCTCAAGGGAGGAGTCCCTCCTTCAGACCATCGGTTGTAATGGTCGTCTACCATTGTAAATGCAAGGAAGATGGGTGGAAGCCATCATCATTTATGTTGTGTCTTAGTGTTGAGCCTGGTGTCGAGGAGTTACCACATGTCACCCCACATCCGGGGCAATTGTTTCCCAATGTTACAACCCATATCTTGTGACAATTTTGGGCAATTTCCATTTCCGGCCTCTTCACATTTTAGAAATCAGTCATCCTTAATATCTAAAGGATATGTTCAATTTATCTCCTTTGACTCAAATGAAGATTCATATTTCTCAAATATCTTACTAATTGAATAACTAAGTAGGATTAATGGATCCCTCCATGATCCAACATGTCAAATTCTACAACGGTTTTGATTTGAAAGAATTTAATAAAGATAAATCCTTTCTCACACAAATTCATAACCTATTGTAATGATAAAATGATAAAAGTCTTGACATTATGCTTGACATAAATATTTAGATATGTAGTATAATGTTGGAAACCTTCATTCATTAAATGTGTATCAATGTACCTGGGCAACTCAATTCGCAAGTGCTGGAAAATGAAGTTCCATGAGGTTTCTAGTTCAATTTCCCCCGACTTACAATGTGTGACATGTATGGGGCCTCATGGGAACACCTGGAGGTTATAGTGGTATAGCTGGATAAACTATTTACATGTAACACGAAAGCATGTACCCAACTAGTTGTTGCTGATTCCTCCTGCATATTAAAAAAAAAAAAAAAAGTGTTAATCAATGTGTCAATACCATACCCTATAGGATTTCTTAAGTCTATGCAATTACTTTTGCAACATGCACACCATATGCTTGTTTCCTTCTTGTACATAAACCTCAAGTTTTTCCATACATATATATTCCTACAACATACCATTAATGAAAGTTGTCTCAACATCATGTTGATGGATATGCATACGCATCATTATTGGAATTACTAATTTCTATAATGGATTCCATCTTCACCATTGGTATAAAATTATTTGGGTTTTTGTACCCTAAATTTGTGTGTACACCATCACCATCAATTGAGCTTTGTATTTCCCAACTCCATCACTTAACTTGTTTTGTTTGAAAACCCACTTAGTACTAGTTTCTTTCTTACCCATTGGTAGAGGAATACGTGCCCAAGTTTGGATCTTCACTAATGGCTGATACTTTTCATCCATATCTTGTTTCCATTCTACCATGTTTTGACCTTTAAGAACAATTTTTATTGTTCAAGGTTCAAGCACTTCAACATTCCTTGCATAAATCCATAGTGTCTCTAATAGTTTTTCGATTATTGTTTATATTCTTAGTGCCTACAATTATTTGTTAGGTTTTTCACTTCTACACTCTCCCAAAATGAAGGGTTATATTCATTTGAAGTTCCCTCGGTATATTCCTCTATTATCTCCATTGAGGGGACATCAAAAAGATTAATGTTTCTCCTACCTTTGTAGTCGCTATAGATATGCTTCACTAACACTGCAACATTCAATGATTATAAGTTGAGATGATATTTATTAAATGTTCTATTGGGCTATACAATTTATAAATAGTTGCATTTGAACCATAGCCAACCATAATACATTTTGTGCTCCTATAATCCATTTTTTCACCTCTATCTATAATGTATGCATATAATGGAAAACCAAAAGTTCTCAAATTCTAACCATTTGGCTTCCTTCAATGCCATTCTCCAAACAATGACTTCTAACAATTCTTTTGGTAGTAAACTCTACTGAGGGTATATAGGTTGTGGTTTCCATGCTTTTTTCTAGATTGTATTTGTTAGTATGAAATTTTTAAGCATACACCTTGCATACATCATACACTATGAAGTGTAGAAAGAATACATTTCATAGTGTATGGTTTCTACACTTCATATTGATCATACACATATCCCATCACATATTGGTGTGTAGAGTATTCCATGGTGCATTTCCCATACACAACCTATACTAGGAAAACACTTAGATCCTCCTAGTGATGGATCATAGTGTGTTGAAACCCCTCATTTTGAGTCATTTACCTTAGTCTAGATGTGTGATTATGTCCTTCCATGTGATTTCTAGTGCCATCATCCATTAGGGCTTAATTTTCAATGAAAAAATAAAACCAATTGTTCAACTATCCAAAATTGTTTTATACATATGAGGGAGTTAGAATAGAAGAGATCAACTATTAACTATTTGTAACCAATGTTGGCATGAAATAAGGTCCAATGTATATCTAACTTACTATATAAAATATGAAGCATTACTACATGAATTCAATAGTGAACACAACAATGTTGTGATACAAGAACTCATTTGTAAACAAGAAATGAGAGTGAACTAACTCAATCACATTCAGTGGCATAACTAGATCTTGTGCATTAGAAGGGACAACTAAAATTTGACTCAAAAAGTTGATGTGCGACTAAAATATATATCATAGAGGAACAAATATATACATCTTGAGTTGACTTATACAAATGAACATAGTGTATCAGTTTCTAACTATCAATGAAAAATTCCTTTATAGGCCCACATGATCGATTAAGAATTCATTGGAGTAGTAACTACTATTAGATGGTGTTGTTGGTTGTCAACACTAGGATGTGGCAATATTAATATATTTTAGCTTAGGTAACCAAGAAATTTTCTACATTCTCAAATCCCTAACATATCCGAACACGCATTGTTGAAGCTCATTTCCTATTGGACATGAGGCTAGAAAGGGTTCAAACTCAACTATTGATCGGTTCTAAATTTGGCTAAGTGTGAACACTTGAATCTTCAACTACATTCTTGATTAAGGACAATCTTAGTAGTTTTTTCAAAGTGGGAAGTTGTTTGGGAAGTAAGGGAGAAACTATGAAATATGATCCTTTTGTCATTGTGTCTCTAGGAAAAGTCTCCTGATGCAAATGGAAATGGAAAACGAGGGGAAATATTGTGTCACTAATACTACTCTCTTCCAGTTTTTAGCTACTCGATTAGTGATTGTTTTAAGAATGTGTTCAACCAAAGGTTATAAGTGCTCTAGTTCAAACACGGGGTTCATAACTCTGCTAAATGGTTCATATATGCGTAAAAATGTCATCCCCATTCTCTACAACAATACATGTCACAAGTTATCTACTAAGTCTTTCTTATTCTGTACTAACTCTCTTTTTAGAGTCAAACTTATGTCCCAAAGTGCCTCATCGATATTATTATGTCATCATGATTCCAAGAGTGTTTTTTTCAGAATAAGTAGTGTATGTATATTAAGAGCTTTCAAAAACTGAAGCAGGATAGCAAAATACAAAGATGTTCCAGTTGTAGTTACTGGACCGCCTCAGCCATGGGGAAACCAGTCCAACTAGCCCGGCCAACCAACCCACAAGTCCCACAAGTAAGTCATAAGTTTAACCTGTAAAAAGTATTTATACCGTTTATCATCTATGACCTAGACCTGAGAGGACTTGACAAACACTAAAACTTAGACACCTGGCAGGTAGCTGGACCACGTGGCGTGAAGGTCTCCTGGCTGGGGCTCTTCCTCAATATACGTTTCCTCATCGATCCACTGCTTGCCATCTTCCTCGTTACACTAAGCTCCCTCGGTGTCGTCCTCGCGCGCTTCCTTCTTCTTGCTTGTGTCTTCTGGACTCGGCACATTGTTTTGACATGCACCTTGATCGACGTGAGGTTCCTTCTTTGGACTGGCCTCGTCAGGATCAAGGAACAGGTCCTCATGCATGGACGAGATAATTTGGAGGAAACTCGCCACCTTTACTTTCGTGGCCTCCATGCGAAAATGTAAATACGCCACCTCCTACCGAAGTTCGAAAACCAGGGTGTGCAAAGATGTATTCACCTCAATTATACCGGCCAAAGGAATCCGGGAAGTGAAGTCTTTCCCTCTTAGGCTCCCCTTGTGGAGAAGGGTCGCATCCTAGGTTGCCCAGAGGATCATGGGAGGGCACAGGGTTAGGAGGAATCGCTGGGGAGTATTGAAGAAGCCGTAGGAGTGAAATTGGCATTCGCGGAATGCGCCATTGTGTGTTGAACTCCGTGGAGCTTACAAAGAGACGTATAAAGTCAGATTGATGGCTTAGGGGAGGAAGAAGCAGAGGCTGAGTTCCGAGGGTGTGATCGAGGGCCTGAGTGCTCTGTGGAGAGCTCCTCGCCTTGGTCTCCGCCTCTTTGTCCTGCCATTGGATGCCCAAGGTAACCAGCGTAAGGAATGAAGGTCAGCCAGTGGAGGGTGTATGGGGCTAGCTCTTCCGCAGGAGAAGAATCGTAGATAATCTTAAGTCACAGGGATGTGCCCTGCATACAGCGAACATAAGTGAACCACAGCCATAATGAACTAATTCATTCAAAATTTTAGCAAAGGGGAAAGGACGTCTGCGTAAATGCGCCCTCATATCGCCATAAACAACATTTAAACTTCAGGTGGGGCGATGAGCTGTGGCACAAGCCCATCACGTAGCTCCATACACGACACTCGTACCTTCACCCAGTCTCCGCCATGATGACCTTCTTCGACACCCCATCCCGGGCATCTATCATTCCAAAATTTCAGAATACACCGTTGGAGGCTAGGGTGACTGAACCCTGGCCGCATGACAGTTGAAGATCTAGTCCCTCCAATTACCAAATTAGCTAGTTCATCAAAGAACTTGATTCATTTCCTTCCCTTCATGTGTGTGGAATGTGATAACCCAATTGGGATTTAGTAAACCTGCAATGATCTGCAGGCCATGTGATAGTCTCCAGCTGGGAGAGATATTGTCTAGGTTTTCCCCATTTAGAATTCAGCTCAACAGGCTGATGATGACTTGAGAGTCCCCCTCGACGATTAGCTTGGTGAAGTTGTTTTTGATGGCCATTTGCAGTCCTTTGATGAGTCCCCATAGTTCCGCTACATTGTTTTTCGAGTGCCCAAGGGATCCTGCAACTATTTCAAGGATGTTCCCGTGATGATTACAAAATACCACCCCATACCCGCTGGCCGTGGATTGCCTTTTAGAGGTGTCACAAATTTATCTTTAACAAAATCCTCCGAGGAGGGGACCGTAGGGAAGGGCTGCTCAAGGATGGTGGAAGAAGGGGAGGGACGCCTAAAGAGAAGGAAGTGGGGTCCAGTATCGGAGTATGGCGAGCTCCGAGGGAGGGCAAGATGAGTCTGCATCCGACCAATTCCTAAGGTGGAGAGTTTCCATGATGTTGCAATAGCATTGACTCCAAAGATCGCTAAGCCATGGGAGAGAGGTGTTCTGCAATTCTCCTATTTATTTCTTTTCCAAGTTTGACAAAGGATAAAGCTAGGTAGAAGTTTCCAGATTCGATTGAGGATGGGGGACTGGAAAGCCTGATCTCTCCAATTTGTGATGGTTTCTAGGATGTTGTCTCTGAGGCGGTCTGAGGTGCGCATGATGATTGTTGCTTGATCCCAGATTTGAGCAACGTAAGGGAAAGTATTGAGGAGATGATTCATGGTTTCCCTCACCCTCCCGCATTACATGCATAAGGAGGGTCCCACGAAACCTCTTTTCAGGAGATTGTCATAGGTTATAATGCTTGAGTGAGAGACCAACCAAAGGAAAATAGTGATTTTCGACCAATGCTTGAGATTCCAAATTTTCCCCCAAACCTCCTAATCTAGGGGCGGCTTGACTGAAATTTTATACATGATAGGCTTCCCTCAGACAAGCAAAGAAGCCTTTTATGGCTCATAGCCCCAATCAAGAATATCTTCACCGCAATTATGGGAATTCTCCGTTTAGTCAGCTCCTCTTGCAGAGGTGCCAAATCGACATGCTCCCTGAGGTTAATGCACTCCCTATCCAAATGCCAGCATCGCCAGGTGTCCTCCGTGGGATTTTCCTACCAGTAATCAACTACTCTTGTCAGTCCCACAAGTGTATCCTGGGTGATGATGTCCCTAGCCCAATCCTCACTGTGGCTGGCCATGTTTTGAATTTTGCCAATGAATGCTCTCATCTCCCTATCTCCCGTGTTAATATAAGGACTAACCGTCTGCTCGGCTATTGTTGTCCATATTAGAGAGCTCGGGTTGTCTCCATCCCATCTGATTAGGTTTTTCACCGTGACAGTATTTCTTCCTCCGTCATACATCTTAATATTGGCTCATTACCCTTAATTAGCATAATAGATTAGTAATGCTATTTATTTAAGGCTCTGATTTAGCTAATAGTTGTAATTCTAGATTAGTAGTGTTATTTTACCATATTCCAGTTTTAGGCCATTATTTGTAATTATACCCTAGTCTCCTATATATACCAAGGGAGACATTTTCATTCTTTGAATCATCTTGTACTTGAACATTTAAGTGGTTGGTGCTGAGGTTGCCCCCTCAAGAGGATTATTATCTAAAATTATCTCTTTCGCATTGAGTACTTTTCCCCGAGGTTTTATATGCTATATTGATGTTTGGTTCTTAACATATGTTATCGTGAGTCAAGGTCTTGGGGTTTCTCACGCTAATTCGAGACACCGTGGAATTTTCACTCATAACTTTTTTATACAACATTTAAGAAGGAACCCTTGAGGGTATTTGGTGGACGGATCACAGTACAGTGGGTTAAAAATTCAGCTCCTAAAGCCTTATACTGGAGATACGTACTGCATAAGATAGGGTTCTGGATCATCCTCAAATGAGTCATTGTGGAATTTTCAATTATAAATTTGTTTTTGTAACATTTCGCACACCTGTCCTCTCGAGGCCATTATAGAGATTAGTAAGGTACCTTTGGTAAAACTTCTTGTGCTTCCCTGTCATCTTAAATTTGTAGATACACCTTGTAAGATAGGGTATCCGACTAGTCCCATTGATCTAGCCTCAAGAAGGTGTTCCGTGTAAAACAAGCATAACTCTTCCTAGAGTAATTCAAATTGATTGGGACTGGTTGCATTAGATCTTGGAAAGTCTCAGAGTATTTTGGGTGCGATTTTAGAATTTGATATCAATTATTTTAAAGTGGGGAATTCTATACAAGTGAGATCTCTCGAAAAGGACAAAAATCGGCAAGTTGTGAGGAAGCTACCGTGAAATTCCACTTGGCACATCCAATTTGATCGCACTCCATGGAATTGTAGAGAAGAAATATCGTAGAACTACCTAAAAGAAAGTTTCATACCCATAAGGGCCAAACTTGGGAGATAGAACAGAACAAATATTGTTTAGACAGTAACCTCAAAATCAAGACTCAAAGTGATATTTAGCCAACATGCCACCCAACAAAGGACCTTCTACACCAAATAAGCCTCCAAAAACTCTAATTGACTCTTGATGAAGGTGAAGAAATGTGTAGGGGATATAAATGATTTACAAAAGAAGACAAGAACCAAAGATGAACCACAAGAGATGAGGGATTCAATGGAAGATAAGTTGATACTAAGATGGATTCAATGGAAGCTAAGATAGATTCAATGAAAGCTAAGTTGATACTAATATGGATGTATTTAAAAGGGGAGATCATGGAAGCATTGAGAAATTTCTGTAATAGAGAAGACAACAAAAAGTGAAAATGCATCCCATGAAATTCATGATGAAGACACAAGGAAGGTGAATCAAGAATGGAGAAACTCCAACTTTGGTTTGAAGACCAACCACGCTCCTAAGATTGATATGAGGGGAAGTTTGATGGCAAGGACCCAATCACATGGATACTAGATGGAGAAATTCTTGATCATAATGTGCCACATACACAAAAGGTACCTAATTGCTTCTTTATATTTAGAACTCCAACTCAATTTTTGGTATCGATGATGTTCTCAGAATCGCCATTACTTGACAATTTTCATGGAAGAAAATGATAGCACACTATGAGGGATACAAGGCACACCTTATTTAGCCAATTGATAAATCTCAAGCAAAGGGTTCAAGCATCGGAAAACATTGAGAGAACTTTCAAAGATTGAATATAAAGGTAAACCGATATCCCAGATGAGCACTTGATTGATGTATTCATAGGGAACTTTAAAGGACAAAATTCAACATGAGTATTCTCCTTTGGGAACCCAAACTGAGAATGCATTTAAGGTGGCAAGAAATGTGGAGTGCAAAATATTGGTGCTGGCTACTAGAAGGACCTTATCCTTAACATCTATAAAGAGAATCCATCTCCTTCTCCTAAAAAACCTCAACTCACAAGGTTGACACCTCAACAATTGGAGGAAAGAAAAAGCAAAAGGTTTATTCTTTAATTCAGGACAACAAGTATAGTAAGGGACATATGTGGTGAGAAGAAATTATTCCCACATAGATTGTGAAGAGGAAGAAGAAGAAGAACAAGAACCATCTCAAGATGAAAACGTAGAAGAAATTTCATCCGGTTATTTACCCTTCAATGACATCGCAATGCATTACTGGAATTAGCACTCCTCAAACCCCTCAAGATCGGTTAAGGATACATCAAAAGAAAAAAGGTAATAGTCCCAATTGATTTTGGAAGTACTCATAATATCCCATTCAATCAGAAATTATTCAAAGATCTCAATTGCTTTGTATATCTAGCACCGTAGTTTCAAGTAATGATTGCATGGAGGAACTATCAATTTCTAATGAAAATGCAATATCAATTCCACTATGGGAGAATATGTAATGAATAGTCCAATGGCCTCACACCATGGTCGGGTGCGTGATGTGGCAATTAGGGAACTACAATGGTTACAAATCATTAGAACGCTGGGATTTTAATTTTCAAGAACTTTTCATGAAATTTTCATTAAAGGAAAAGAAATTGAGTTAAGAGGTACTGTGGAAGACCTAAGGTGATAAGCTCTAATAACATGAAAAAATTATTGAAAAAGGCATATCAAGGAATTTTTCAATAACTATGCTCACTAGATGTTCAAACATCTAAGCCATCTTATTCCTCAAGATTCCAAAGGATCATTGGATAAGCATTCCAAAGTATTTGAAGATATTCCCAAAGGTCTCCCACCCACTGGAAATCATGATCACATGAAATTCACATAATTCATGGGAGTTTTCCTCCTAACATCGTGCCATATACCCCACGCTTAGAAGAGTGAAATTGACGCATGGTTGAATAAATGTTAGAGGTCGGCATTATTAGACCCAGCCAAAGTTCTGACCGCACTGGTAATGCTATTCAAGAAAGATAGTTCATGGTATGTCCAGATTATAGGAGAGAGCTCAACAAGATCACCATTAAAGATAAGTTTCCCATTCCATGATTGATGTAATCTGTTAGATGAACTACATGGAGAAATCTACTTTACAAATTTGAATCTCCGCTCAGTGGTATCATTATAATCTAATGAAGGAAGAAGATATCCCAAAACAACATTCCCAACTCATGAAGGCCATTATGAATTTTTGGTCATGCCTTTCGCCTTACAAAATGCACCTTCCACATTCCGAACTAATGAAGGCCAAAAGGCATGACCAAAAAATTTGTGTTAGTATTTTTGGATGATATACTAATATATAGCAAATCTTGAGGATCATGTGCAACATGTTGACAAGGTGCTACAACTACTAAGGAGCAACAACTATATGCCAAACCATCCAAATGTTTCTTTGGAGTAAAAGAGGTAGAGTATTTGGGTCATATTGTATCTCATGAAGGTGTCAAGGCAGAACCCCAACAAGATTAATGCCATGACGGACTGGATGATTCTAAACATAGAAAAATCTTAGAGGATTTTTGGTTTAACCGTGTTACTACCGCAAGTTTGTTTGGAACTATGGAAGAATAGAAGCACCTTTAACCATTACCCAACTAAGAAGGATGCATTTTGATGGACTCCAGAGGCAACTAAAGATTTTGGAAAAATTAAAGAGGTGATGTGTAACAGCCTCGCCTTGACCACTTCAGATTTCACAAAAACCTTTATCGTGGAACGTGATGCCCTCGGGAAATGGAATTGGTGTTGTCCTAATGCAAGAAGGAAGGTCCTCGGCTTTGAAAGCCTACCCTCACTTCAAGGAAGTGACTTCACACAAAACCCATTTCTCAGAAGGAATGGATGGCAATAATACGTATTGAAAAATGGCTGCCCCTACCTATTGTAGGCACCCCGTTGTCACCAAAACAGATCATGATAGTCTTAAATACTTTGGAACAAAGACTATCTTCTTCTGAAGAACAAAAAAATGGTAACCAAGATATTGGCTATGATTTTGAAATTGTCTATAAAAAGGGAAGAAAAATTTTGTGGCAAAATGCACTCTCAAAGAAAGGATGAAGATGTTGAGGCCTCTCTTTGTGTTATCTCGATCATCCCCAACCCGGATTTGATAATAGAAGCAGGGGATGAATGGAAAATGACGAAAAAGTGTGGACTCATTCAAAGGTTGCAAATCAGGATTCCCGGCATCGCATACATGACTTACATGGAAAAATGATTTACCATGGTACAAAGATCGCTTATATTTATGTAAAGAACACCCAACTCAAACAAAGGTACCATTGAATTGCAATAACCTCTCCAATAGAGGGCACTCGGGATTTTGAAAACCTACCATAGAGTCAAGAAGGTTTTTTTTGAGATGGCCTTAAAACTGATGTTCAAAGGTTTGTGGAAGAATGTGTGGTTTGCCAACAAAATAAGGTGGGAAACAATTAAGACCCCTGTGTCTTTTTACAACCATTATCCATCCCAGGTTAAGGTCATTGAGGAGGTTTCCATGGATTTCATCAGCATGCCTACCACAAAGTCTAAAAGGGAAGGAGGTCATCATGGTGATTAAGTTGATAGACTAACCAAGTATGCACACTTTTGTGCACCCCTCTCTCATCCCTTCAAAGTTAGTACAGCTTCCACCACATTCATGGAGATACTTCAAAAACTACGGTTTCAAAGATTATTGTAGGTGACAGAGTTCCCATCTTCACTTGACATTTTGGACATAATTATTTTCTTGTTTGGGTACTCAATTGGCTCATAGCTCATCCTATCATCCCTCAGATCAGATGCACAAAATGAGATAGTGAACAAATGTCCGGAAGGATACCTTCGTTGTTTTGTTCTCATAAACAAAACACAATGGTTCAAATGGTTACCCTTTTGGAAGAATGGTGATATAACACTTCCTTTCTCAATAATCGCAACAAAAATGACACCATTTATGGACTTTATGGATACCACCCTCCTTCCATCACTCTTCTAAAAGAAAAATCTAAGGTTCAAGAGTGGAATATCACATCTAGAATCAACAACAAATTCTCCAAATCTTAAAGGACAGCTCCGACCATGGCATAGAATCACATGAAACAAACAAGCATATCAACATCGTGAGGAAAGAAGTTTTGAAGGAGGGGATTGGGTATTTTTAAGACTCAACCATACAAATGATGTCCCTCAAGCAAGCTGGGGTTGATAATAAATTAATACCAAAGTACTATGGGTCTTATAAGGTGTTGAAAAATATAGGTACTATGGCATACAAATTGAGCTGCCCCATCTTCTTCATGAGTACACCCACTTTCCATGTTTCATGCTTAAAGAAGTTGCTTAGGTGACAAGATCCCAGCTCAAACTATATATTGCTGTAACTTTGACGAGGAAGGAAAAATCATATTGAGCCCTCAAGCCATCACTCCACACAAGAATTCTCCAACTCAGGAATAGATCCATTTTAGAGTATCTCATTAAATGGAGGAAACTACCGAATCTAAGATTCCACTTGGGAAGATGAGTCTTTTATACGTAAGCATCCAGAAGTTACTCAAGCATTGTGGACAACACTTGTCTCAAGGGAGGGGCATGTTAAGACCTAATATTGGCTCATTACCCTTTAATTGGGGTACTATATTAGTAATTCTATTTTATTTATGTCATCTTTGTAGCCATTAGTTGTAATTTAGATTGGGTAATGTTATTTCAATTATGTCGGTTTTAGGCCATTATTTGTAATTATACCTCCTAGTCTCCTATATATACCAAGGAGACATTTTCATTTTGAATCATCTTGTACTTGAACATTTAAGTGGGTTAAAAGGAGGTTGCCCCCTCGAAGAGGCTTATTATCTGAAATTATCTCTTTTTCAAGGCATTGAGTACTTTTACTAAGGTTTTTATATGCTATATTGATGTTTGGTTCTTAACACAGTCTAGCCCAAAGATCTACGGTGTTTTTTAACCAATGCCACCAAATTTTGGCGCTGAGAACCTTGTTCATTATAGATGGATCTCTTACTCCCAATCCTCCTTGTTGTTTGGGCCGACAGAGCATTTCCCAGCTAACTAGTGTTATCTTCTTCTCTTTGTTGAGGCCCTACCAGATGAAGTTTATTTGTAAGTTTTTGATGGTGTTGAGGACAAACGTTGGGGCAGCCAGTGCAAAGAAAGCATATATCGAGAGAGCTTGTAGAATGGCTTTGAGAAGAATGAGGTGAATTGGTAAGTTCAAGGCCCTAAAGGTCCAAGAGGAAAGTCTTTTGGAGAAGGAAGATAAAAGGTGCTCCCAGGAGGAGTTCTAGAGTGCATTGTCAATCAAGGGAATGCCAAGGTATTTGGATGGAAGGGAGTTTCTGTTGAAACCGAGTATATATGAGATGTGTCACTGGATCTGAGGAGGCATGTTAAAGAAGAAGATTTGGGATTTTTCCTTGTTACAGTCCAATCCTCAGGCCTCAGAAAAGGTTTGGAGAATCTCCTGGATAGAGATGGATTCTCGCACAGTAGGGCTTCCCATTAAGAGCGTGTCATCCACAAACTAGATATGTGAGATAGGGGGTGAAATTCCATGCAGAGGTAAGCCTGTTAGAAGGTCCTGTTCTATTGCAGCATGGATGGAGTGACTGAGTCCTTCGGCCAAGATAATGAAGAGGAAGGGGGAAAGGGGATCTCCCTGTCTAATTCCTCTTGAGGGGGAGAAGGGCCTCAAGGGTACACCATTGATGAGTAGAGAGAAGAAAGTTGAGGAGGTTAAATTTAAAATCCAAGTTATCCAGGTTTGGTTGAAACCAAAAGCCAAGAGCATTGCTCACATGTACTCCCATCTTATCTTGTCAAAGGCTTTAGAGAGGTCTAATTTGAGGAGCATACCTGGGGTTTTGGTTTTCTGCAAGGAGTGAATTACTTCATGAGCCAAGATGATGCTATCCAAGATTTTCCTGCCCTCAACATATCCCGATTGCTCCGGGGAAATGATTGTTGGTAAGATTAGATTGAGTCTCCAGGCTATTACCTTTGTAAGGATTTTGTAGATCACATTGCAGAGAGCGATAGGTCGGTACTGCTTGGCCCGATGTGCCTACCCCTCTTTGGGAACTAAGGTGAGAAAAGTGGCATTGAAATCTTGGAGGACTTTTCGTGTGACTCGAGAATCCTCCAGAATTTCCCAGACCTCTGTCCTGATCATTAGCCAACAATAGTGAAAAAAGTCGTTGGTGAAGCCATCAGGGCCCGGAGCCTTGCACTTGGGGGTGTCTTGCAATGCTTGATATACCTCCTCAATGGTGAAGGGTCAGAGAAGAGCAGTGTTTTTCTTCTGAGTTATAAGAGAGGGTATATTCCTTGTAATCTTGTTGATTATTGCCTGTCTATCTGGGATGGGCTCTGTGAGGAGGTTTTGAAAGTAATTGAGTAGGTTTGTTTCCAAATCAGCATGAGAGTGAAGGGTTTCTCCTTCATCCGAGATGAGATGCGTGATCTTGTTGGAGTGCCTTCTCTGGACAATAGTTCGGTAAAAGAACTTGGTGTTGCATTCCCCTTCCTTGAGCCATTGGATATGCGACTTATGCTTCCATAATATCTCTTCCTGTCTCTTCCTATCTTCGATCTGTTCAGACACTCTAAGTTCCTATGATTTTAGCTCATTCGTTA
This sequence comes from Picea sitchensis, assembly GCA_010110895.2. Taxonomy (NCBI): domain Eukaryota; kingdom Viridiplantae; phylum Streptophyta; class Pinopsida; order Pinales; family Pinaceae; genus Picea; species Picea sitchensis. The sequence continues at coordinate 26,655 of SNQJ01S0045901.1, forward strand.
GCCCTCGCTCCCTGATATGGTGCTGTATCTCATCCATTTTCCTGCACAGTTGTTTTTGTGAGTTGAAGATGCTGCCGAAAGTTTTATTATTCCAGAGTTTAAGCGTTTGCTTAAGATTCTTTATCTTCTGCTGGAATCGATACATTTTAGATCCATGAGGTATCTCTGCCTGCCTCCACCAATCCTGGATGTTTGCCTAGAATTCCAGGTGATCTAGCCAGAACTGTTCAAATCGGAAGGGTTTCTTTCCAGAAGTGGTTGGAACATCCACCCATAATCGTATGGGCCAGTGATCTGATCCAGGGAGATTCAAGATCGTAGTTTCCATTGTTGTGTCATCCATCATCAGAGGTTTCGATAGGAGGAAGCGATCTAGTTTGCATGCTATTTGGTGCACCCTCGTTATTCTGTTTGTCCAAGTGTGAATGTCGTTGTTGACCTCCAAATCAATTAGACGAAGATCATCTATTAGACTGTTGAAGTCGTAGGAGTCTTGATCCAGTCACCTTGATCCCCCTTTTTTTCCCTCCAGGATATGGATGATGTTGAAATCCCCGCCAAGGATCCATCTGTCATGCTCTGTTAGGCTGGATAAGTGTCTCAAGATTCTGAGGAAATCCTGTTTGTCCCTTGGGCTGGCTGGGCCATATACGCTAGTTAGATGTCCAGACTTGTTAGAGTCGATGAGCCTATACTCTGCTATAATAGACCATCTAGTAGTATAAAAGTTTTCCATCAGTACAACATTGCTATTCCAGAGGATATCAACTCCTCCAGTCGTACCTATGGCATCTATTGAAACCGCTCTTCCCTGTCTCCAGCAATAAAGAAGTAGTTGATCCATGTCTTCTGAGGTACATTTTGTTTCTTGTAACAGTACAACGTCTAGGGTTTCCACTAAGATTAGTTCTCATAGAATTTTTTGCTTGCTACATCCATTAAGGCCTCTGATATTCCAAGATATGATCTTCATGATGATGGGGGGGTGGGGAGAGGAGGGAAGCTGTCTGAGATCAGGTGGATCTGCCCTGAGTTTACCATGAAGTTCGCGATTTCCTGGTGCAGACGTCACCCTGTGCCCGTCCGCTTTCACCAGGACCTTCACTAACTTTGGCCCAAAGAGCTACAATGCCCCTCAGATCCCGTATCGAAACCTTATGTCACCCACAAGATGCTCTATTGATTTCCCGACAGTCTTCTCGGGAAATCGGGTTTCGCGTTATCCCGAAACCTATGGGCATGCTCCTCGTGCTATCCAAAATTCTGAAACCAGATGGGTCAAATTCAACGCTTTTGTTCTTGCTCGGGGATTTTCCTATCAGGAAATCGACACAAGAGATGTCGCGGTTCGTTACCTCACAAATATATGAACCCCGAATTTCGATGGCACGTGCACTATTTCCTGGCCACGTCACCTCCTCTCTCCACTCTTATCAGGAATCACGTGATTGCGCTTCCACCGGACACAAATTATTTGTACCCAAAAGTCCCGAATGCCGAATCCTGACTCTCCCGAATCTTGTGCCACCTGTCCCTATAGTGATCAATGGCTCCAACGGCTTCGGGAAATCACCAATCGTGATTTCGATCTGTATGATATTCTCACCTCTACAAACTCCGAAGGCCGAATCCTCGATGGCTCTTGGACTCCTCTTGTGCCTAAGAGTTAAATCCCGTGCAACTTTCTGAGATCTGATGGTTGGTGGGAATTCATGAATCTCCCCCTGCTAGACCTGGCCGTTAATTCCTCTTTCGTAAGAAATTATCTCGATCAATATCTTCCTCCTACCCGACCCTTATTTGAGCTGCTTCCTAGCTCACCTCCGCTACATCACGAAGGAACTATTCCTCCCGAGCTTGTAAACTCTGACTCCTTCAGAGATTTTGCGTCCACTTCTCACGTTCGACCCTCAACAACTCTCAAAGTGTTGAGTCTTCCAGACTCTATGCACTTACGGCCACAATAGTCTGTGCCTTCCTTTCCTCAGACTAGCTACTGAGACTTCAAATTCAACCTGCACTTCTCCTGCACGACTCTATTAAACCCAAATCAACTTCTGGGTAACGAGAATAAGAGTTTAACTGTTGGGCCTCATCAACGCACTCTATGCGGATGAATTCGACTGCACTCTATGCAGTAATCTCCCAGCTCAAATAGAGAAACAATTGAAACTCATTCTCTTCTCTCTCAGACTTCAAATCAACTATGAAATCACATACACAACATATCAAAGCAAATGTATGACAGAAAGAAAACATTCATGAGCACATAAACAACAAACATAGAGAAACAACATCAACCATGAAATTGAATCAAAGAATTTCCTCTATTAATTCAAATCTGTACATGGGGTTCTGCATACAATTTCTCTTCTTGATCCCTTCTTCTTGCTCCTTCTTTTAAAAATAATACAATGATACAAAGGAGGGTGTCTATATCTGTTTTCCCTCACAAATCTAAAACTATCAAATCTAGAATTAAATATCCTATCTACCTGCATTAAATTTATTAAATGCCTTCCTATCTACTAAGGAAGAGAGCTTAAAGGCTCAAGGTCCCCTTTACAATACAAGTGTGCTTATTTATGAATAACTTCATTTAAAGGATGGCACAATACTTCCAAAGTATTTCAAAATGCATGTTGGCGTTGTCCAGCTGTTTCCTTTCAATGTGTTGGCTCTCTTATCTTGGGCGATGCTCCTGCATCATACTCCTCGACTCAAAAAATTTCATGGGCTCCTGTCCATGAGCTCTTGCACGGTTTCTCCATGCTTTTGGATAACTGCTTCTGTCTCCCAGCTGGCATCTTCCACTGGGTGGTTCTTCCACTTCACCAGGTACTCGAAATACTACTTTTTCCTAGTCTTCTTTCCCACTCGCTTGTCCAGTATGTACTCCATCTACGGCTTCTCTACAACTGGTAATTGTCTCTGCCACTAGATCACTGGTCCTTCAGCTCCATCATCTATTTCAACATCCCTGTATGGGTATAAATATGCTACATTGAATATCGACGATATTTCGATGCCCTCCGACAACTCAATCTCATATGCATTCTCTCTGAATTTCTTCAGGACTCTACATGGCCCAATCTTTTTCATCTTCAGTTTGTTATATGTTCCCTTTGGGAACCTTTCCTTCCTCAGGTGTGCTAGAACCAAATCACCACCTTTGAACTGAAGTTTTCTCCGATGTTGATCTGCCCTACGCTTGTATTCCTGATTTGAGTCTTGCAATCACTGCTTCACCTTGCTGTGAATTTCTCTCATCGCTTCAGCGAATTATTCAGTGCTAGCACTGCTAGTTGCAGCCTATTCTGACTCCCTGAGTTCAGAAACTCCCCTCGGTTGTGTCCCATACATAATCTGAAATGGGCTTTTGCCTGTACTCCGATTCATTGAATCATTATATGCAAATTCTGCCTGTGGCAATATGTTGTCCCAGCTACCATGGTGTTCTGTCACCAGGCTCCTCAGCAAGTCTCCCAAGCTCCTGTTGACCATTTCTGTCTGCCCATCCGTCTGCGGATGATATGATGAATGAAACATCAATTTAGTCCCTAGCTTCTTCCATAGCATCCTCCAAAACTGACCTATGAATTTTGTATCCCTGTCCGAGACTATGCTTCTCGGCAATCCATGAAGTCTAACAACTTCTTTGAAAAACAAGTTTGCGATGTGGGTCGCATCGCTGGTCTTTTGACACGGAACAAAAAGTGCCATCTTCGAAAACCTGTCTACCACCACAAAGATGGAATCGACCCCTCTCTACGTCCTCGGTAAACCGAATACAAAATCCATGCTTATTTCTTCCCATGGTCTCTCTAGTATGGGTAATGGATGATAAAGACCTGCATTCTACTTTTGGCCTTTCGAATGCTGACAAATTCTGCATCTGTCAACAAATATTTTAACATCTGTTCGCATCCCTAGCCAAAAATATGATTCTCTCAGTTTTGCGAATGTCTTATCGTGACCAAAGTGTCTTGCTAATCCACCGCTATGTTTTTCCTTCACCAAATTCTCCCTCATGGAGCAATTTGGAATACACAACTGATTACCTCTGAACAACAATCCTTCCTGGATCATGTATTCTATCCATGGGCTCCGATCTCTAAGAACTGGATTCTCAACTGCCTCGTATGCCTCTCCGAAATCCGCATCACCTGCATACATATCTTTTAGATTTTCAAAACCCAAGGTTTTGACTCTGAATTCCTGCAACAACAAACATTTTCTGCTCAAAGCATCAACCACTTTGTTAGCAGTTCCTGAAATGTGTTTAATCACAAACGTGAAATTTTGCATGTACTCTACCCATTTTGCATGCTTCTGGTTCAAATTCTCCTATTGACTCACAAACTTCAATGCATGATTATCGTTGTACAATAGAAATTCTTTTGGGACCAAGTAATGCCTCCACTTCTTTAATGCTTGTATGATGGCATAAATCTCTTTATGATACGTGGAGTATTTCAGCTTTGCTTCATCCATCTTCTCGCTAAAATATGCAACTGGCATGTCCTCCTGACTTAAGACCGCTCCTATGGCATACCCACTGGCATCACACTTCACCTGAAATGTCTTCTTGAAGTCCGGAAACACCAACACTGGTCGTTCGATGATCTTTCTCTTCAACAAATTGAAGCTCCTCTCAGCCTCTGTTGTCCAGTGAAAAGTCTTATGTCGCTTATTCATCGTGTCCATCATTGCGGTGCTAATTCCACTAAAATTCTTGATGAATTTTCTGTAGAAACTAGCCAAACCATGGAAACTCCTCACCTCGAAAAAATTTCTCGGTGACGGCCAATTCTTTATCACGTCCACCTTCTCACGATCCATCTTCAACTCATTTGTTGAAACAACAAAACCCAAATAAATGAGCTCTGTCTTCATGAAGGAGCACTTCTTCATGTTGATCAACAACTTCTCTTGCTGCAGTCTTCTCATCACAATGGCCAAATGTTTCAAATGCTCAGCCTTCATCTTACTGTAGATCAATATATCATCTAGATATACGACTACAAACTTCCCGATGAATTCCCTCAGGACTTCATTCATCAGTCTCATGNATCTGGTGATATCCGCTCTTCAAATCAATCTTTGAAAAGAATTTTTCTCCAGTCAGGAAATCCATCAGATCATCCATTCTCGGCAGTGGGAATCTATACCTGATGGCGATTTTATTAATTTCTCTGGAGTCTGTACACATCCTCCATCCTCCATCCTTATTTGGGCTAAGTACTGTCGGAACAAGACACGGACTCAAGCTCTCCCTGACCAGTCCTTTATCCAACAAATCCTGGACCTGCTTCTTGACCTCCTCATTCTCCTGTGGCGTCAACCTGTACGCAGCTTTATTCGGCAAACTGGCTCCAGGTATGAGGTCTATGTGGTGACTCACACTCCTCATCGGTGGAAACGAATGAGGTAGTTCATCCATGATGATGTCAGCAAACTCTCTCAACAGTTCCTGAATCTGATCTGGTAGGTCATCCACTCTTGTGCTAGTCAGGACAATTCTCGGTTTCCTGACCACACAGAACTGTGGATCTTATTTCTTCTCCATCTCTGAAAGAAGCTCCTTCCCACTCATGAGAAGTATGGTATTGCTTACTTCCGGTATTACTTCTTTNAGAAGTAACTTATGGGTTCTCCCATTCTTCTCCAAAGTATAGGTGTTCATCTTCCCATCATGAATCACATTTCGGTCATACTGCCATGGTCTACCCAGCAATACATGACATACATCCATGGGAATAACATCACATAGAATCTTATCATGGTATCCCCCTATTTTGAATTCAACTAAACATTGTTTAGTGACACTTACTTGATGTCCTTTTTGTAACCACGAGACTTTATATGGACTCGGGTGCTTAGTTGTTTCCAGCTCCAACTTTTCTACCATCTCGGTTGAAACGAGATTATCGGTGCTTCCACTATCCACAATAACTTTGCATTTCTTGTCCTTGGCTGTGCAAGCTGTTCTGAACAGTCGGGTCCTTTGCACTGCGCTCTCCACCTCTTTCTCAGGTGTCAAAAGAACCTTATGCATCCCAAGCGATCTCCCACTATCTGTATCTTCTGACTCCGCATCATGCCTCTGCGCTTCAGTGATGTGTGCTTCTCCTCTGTCCATTTTCCTGTCTGGACAGTCAACAGCTTTATGTCCATCCTTCCCACATGTAAAACATGTGATGATTCCTCCTCTGCCTCTTCCCCTACCTCTGGTACGAGGAAAAGTGTTCACGTCAGCATAATCTCTTCACTGATCATTCTGTTGTCCCCTCGGCTCAACATACAGCTGCCTCTGTTGTGAGGTTTTGCCTCTTTCAACCTTACCCTGAGGTTTCTTCCACTCCTCCTTGGGCTTCTGATATTTCTCCCGGGAAACTTCCTTGCCTCTGGGATGACTCCTGCCTCGCCCTCTCTGTCCTTGCTTTCGGCTCATCTTCTCCTCGGTTTTTAGGGCCATCTGGTATGCATCCTCAACTGTCTGGATGGTAACCATGCTCAATTCATCCTGAATGTCGTACCTCAGACCATTCAGGTATCTGGCTACCTTCTCATCATCGCTCTCTCTATGATCTGCTCAGATATTGAGATTATAAAACTCTTCGGTGTATTCCTTCACCGTCATCAACTTTTGTCTCAGGTTCTGCATTCGCCTTAACAGAGTGATATGATAATCCCTCGGGATGAACTTCGCCTTCATCTTCGCGATCATCCAATCCCATTTTTTAATCTTTTGTTTTCCTTTGGAACGTCTATCTGCCTATAGCTCCTCCCACCATAATGTTGCATGTCCCTTCAACTTGATGACAACATGCCTTACCTTTTTTTCCTCTTTTATATCCTCATAATCGAAGTAGGTGTCAAGAGCTCGGATCCAGTCCAACAACTCTTCTGCATCCAGGCTTCCTTCATAGACTGGAATGTCCATTTTGGTTTTGGAACTCATCCTGGAAATAGCTTTGATCAATCGCTTTGTTGATGCATCCTCTGCTGTGACCTCTTCATCATGTCCAACTTATTATTCCACTTTGGAATCACTAAGATCCCCTACACCGACTCCGCGTCTTTGTGTAGTCTCCATCTCCTCAAGCCTTGTTCAGAGATCTCTCATCTGTCGCTCCATTTCTGGATTTCTTGTTGGCCTGCCCCTTCTTCTCACCTCCCTATCCTCTAGGTTTGGTGATTGTCTTTCCCTTATCAGCAGCATGATGAAATCTTCTTTCTCTCTCTGTCACAGAAAACAAAAAGTCTTCCCGCTCTGATACCACTTGGTGCAGACGTCACCCTGTGCCCAACCGCTTTCACCAGGACCTTCACTAACTTTGGCCCAAAGAGCTACAATGCCCCTCAGATCCCATATCGGAACCTTATGTCACCCACAAGATGCTCTATTGATCTCCTGGCAGTCTTCTCGGGAAATCAGGTTTCGCGTTATCGCGAAACCTGTGGGCACGCTCCTCGTCCTATCCAAAATTCTGAAACCCGATGGGTCAAAGTCAATGCTTACGTTCTTGCTCGGGGATTTTCCTATCAGGAATTCAGCACAAGAGATGTAATAGTTCGTTACCTCACAAATCTCCAAACCCCGAATTCCGATGGAACGTGAACTATTTCCTGGCCACGTCACCTCCTCTCTCCACTCTTATCGGGAATCGCGTGATTGCGCTTCCACCGGACACAAATTCTTTGTACCCAAAAGTCCCGAATGCCGAATCCCGACTCTCCGGGATCTTGTGCCACCTGTCCCTATAATGATCAATGGCTCCAATAGCTTCGGGAAATTGCCAATCGTGATTTTGATCTGTATGATCTTCTCACCTCCACAAACTACGAAGGCTGAATCCCCGATGGCTCTTGGACTCCTCCTGCGCCTAAGAGTTAAATCTCGTGCAACTTTCTGAGATCTGACGGTTGATGGGAATTCATGAATCTCCCCCTGCTAGACCTGGTCGTCAATTCCTCTTCCATAAGGAATTCTCTCGATCAATATCTTCCTCCTACCCAACCCTTCTTTGAGTTGCTTCTCGGCTCTCCTCCGCTACGTCACGAAGGGAATATTCCTCCTGAGCTTGTAAACTCTGACTCCTTCAGAGATTTTGCATCCACTTCTCACGCTCGACCCTCAACAACTCTCATAGTGTTGAGTCTTCCAGACTCTGTGCACTTACGGCCACAATAGTTTGTGCCTTCCTTTGCTCAGACTAGCTACTGAGACTTCAAATTCATCCTGCACTTCTCCTGCATGACTCTATTAAACCCAAATCAACTTCTAGGTAATGAGAATAAGAGTTTAACTGTTGGGCCTCATCAATGCACTCTATGTGGATGAATTCGACTGCACTCTATGCAGGAATCTCTCGGCTCAAACAGAGAAACAATTGAAACTCATTCTCTTCTCTCTTAGACTTCAAATCAACTATGAAATCACATACACAACATATAAAAGCAAATGTATGATAGAAAGCAAACATTCATGAGCACATAAACAACATACACAGAGAAACAGCATCAGCCATGAAATTGAATCAAAGACTTTCCTCTATTAATTCAAATCTGTACATGGGGTTCTGCATACAATTTCTCTGCTTGCTCCCTTCTTCTTTCTCCTTCTTTTGATAATAATACAATGATACAAAGGAGGGTGTCTATATCCGTTTTCCCTCACAAATCTAAAACTATCAAATCTAGAATTAAATATCCTATCTACCTGCATTAAATTTATTAAATGCCTTCCTATCTACTAAGGACGAGAGCTTAAAGGCTCAAGGTCCCCTTTACAATACAAGTGCGCTTCCTTATGAATAACTTCATTTAAAGGATGACACAATACTTCCAAAGTATTTCAAAATGCATGCTGGCGCTGTCCAACTGTTTCCTTTCAATGTGCTGGCTCGCTTGTCTTGGGCGATGCTCTTACATCATTTCCTGTATGAGCTTGTTTGTGGATTTCCTGCCTCTTTTATTTTCATCTTTTTGGCCTTTATTTGGGTTTTTTGTCTCACTTCCCTAGATTCCTAGGGATTTTCTAGCCCGACCTGAGGATCCTGCAGAGAAGTTGAGAAATATCTTGTGCACTTTCCTCAGTTGATCCCTGGGTATAGTGTAGAGTTTCTAATGTCTGTAGGCATGCTCAAGGTGATCCAAATCCACTCCAGTAAGGTCATGTTCCTCTAGCTCGATGTCCTCGTCTCCATCTTCTACCTCCTGCGAGCCTGGCATCTCCTGGGCCAAGCCTAGGGGTGTAAGGTCTGTTTCCTTATTCTTTGGGGGCCACTCAAGGCCGTGGCTCACGGCGTGGGGTTCATTGTGTGGGAGTGGTACATTCAGATTTGCAGGGGTTGTCGGGGTTTCTGATTGATCTTGTAAAATTGCAAACTTATTGCTAGTAGATGAATCTTTACTTACCTGGGCCATTTGCCTTCTTCCTCCTTGCCGCCTTCTTACTACTGGTTGTACGAATCCCTCCTTGTTCTTGCCGCTTTCTGGATTTCCTTCTTTGTTGATCAAATTGAGAGGGAACTCTCTGAAAAGGTGACCATGTTCATGGCATTTCCTGCATCAGAAGGGAATGTGTTCATAATCAATGGTCTGGGACCAGTCCTCGTCATGATACTCCAGAGTAATGGAGCCCGGGAACGGCTTAGCTATGTTCAGATATATGCAGATTCATGCATATGACGTGTAGCGCCGTTGCTTAGTGGCTTCGGAGGACTTAACGTAGATGTCGATGGTATTGCCGATGCCTGCTAGGACCTCTTCTAGCCAGAATTCCTGGGGGAGGGAGTATAGTCTTATCCATACCAGCGCATGGGCGAAGTCCTCCTTTTCAGGGCTAGACTTTTCTGCCCAAAATCTCAGGAATAGTCCAGCTGAGTTATAGAAGTATGGCCCTCCATCGAAGATGCGGTTCCGATCCTCTAGGTTGTGGAATATGATTGTGAAAAATCCCTTCGAGCCTAGTTGCAGATCATAGTGGCCTTTTGGTTTCCACCAGTACTGTATCCATTTTACCGGGTCACACTCAGAGGGCCAAAGCCCTAAAAGCTTTCCTACTAAGGCATTATCTCACATGTATTTTTTTTTCTCTTCAATGCGTGGTGAGCTAACCACATATTTTGGGGCTTATGGTGCCTGTGGGATGCATTTCCCCAGCACCCATGGGGCTAAAACATTTGCAGGGATCTTTTCCTTAGTTGGATCGATGTCCATTTCCCTATATTTTAAGGTCCCCTCTGCCAGGAGCTACGTGCACATGTCTGGAGGCGTTTTGAAAGTCGGCCTCTTCGTTCCTGTACCAGGGTCTTCGTTGGCCATAATTTGGCTATAGGTGACGTCGGACGGTGCCCCCTCCCTGCGATTCAGGGGCCCCTGCGGGGCTATCATCTTCTGGGATAAGGTCCCAGCGGTTGTGGTTACATAAACCCTAGATGCAGAGCGCTTCCTAATCCAGTCTCGAAAGTCCTCTCCATGCTTCCAAGAGTGTTGTTTGGGACCCTTCCAAGCTATTTTTTGAAGGTCACATTTTCTATTTTTAATTTCCCATAGGTATATACCATGTATATAATGTCACTAAAGTGCATTTCCAAAGGAAATATATATAATCTCTCTAATTCATACAGTGGGTTATTTATCAAAATATATTTGAGAAATTCATTACCTACTATATCTCAAACAATCCAAAATTATAGTGTATCTATGTTGAATCTACTTCAAAGTTGGATGAGAAGAGGAGGAACCTTGATTGTGTAGTCTAGTGGTTCTAGTATTAGTTAGTACCGATGCAATTGTATCTGTCTCAAGTACAAGCGTGGTTCCTTTCTCTTTTGTTTTTTCTATAGTGAGGTGTTAGGGCCATCCTCACTAGTATAGTGTTGCATCCATGGACCATTAGGCATAGAAATGGGTTTTGGGACATATCTTGGAAAGGAAGGAGAAATAATGGGATCACAAAGGAAGGTGGTAAATGGAGATGTGGAAAATA
>SNQJ01S0045901.1:37663-56639 GCA_010110895.2 Picea sitchensis
GAGGGGAGGAGAGAGGGGATGGGAGAGAGAGAGTGAGAGAGGGGGAATAAAGGGAAGTAGATAAGGGGTGGGAGAGAGAGGGAGAGAGAGAAGGGGGAAGGGAAGAGAGATGGAGAAAGAGAAGTTATGTGTTCCCTAGAAGCGGGAAGTGATGTGTTCTCCAGTAGAAGAAAGTGATGTGTTCTCTAGTAGCGAGAAGTGATTTGATCCCCAGTAGAGGGAAGTGATGCGATCCACAGTAGATGGAAGTGATGAGCTACCCCAACGTAGGATGGTACGCTACCCCAACGCATGATGGTAACCCCAAATTAGGCTAGTAAGATACCTTAGAATAGGTTGGTAAACCCCAATGCAGGTTGATATGCTACCCTAGTGCAGGTTGGTAACCCCAAAGAAGGCTAGTACGCAACCCCAATGGAGTTTGGTAACCCTAACACACACTAGTACACTACCCTAACACAAGTTGGTAACCCCAACATAGGCTCATATGCTACTGTGCAGGTTGGTAAACCCAACGCAAGATGGTACATTATTCCAAAGAAAGTGTAGAAACTTCCTATGATATATAGATCGATGATTGACAAAAAGACAATGACCAAGTATGCAAAAGCGCAAAAGCAGTGATGATGACCATAACAAGAAAAATACCTTCCTTTCTAAGAGTGAGTGTTGAATATTGAGTGGATTTGGGAGATATCCTTACTGTATTTGACCAATACAAACACTAAAGAATGTTATCATATTATATTTATTAATACGACCCTATTGTGCCTTTGTAAAAGTCATCCCTATTGCGCCTTGACAATTAAATGTAATTTAAGTGGGTAAATTGACAGCTCAGCCTAGACAAAATTTAAGGAGGCCAGTCTACTATTTATAAGGGAGGCTAGTGCATAAATTGTTCACTCACTCAATGAGCTCTACAACAAGAAGAAAAGGGCACAAGTCTTGGAGGAGTAGTTGTTGCAGATAGGTGTGACGTCAATGAGGGTTTTTTTCTATCTCTTGGTTACTCTTAGTTAAGTGGTGCACTACTCTTTCCTAGTGAAGGAGTAGAGGAGTTTCATATTCCATGTTAGTTCTCTCTTGGAGAGAAGCATTGTTATTGGTTGTATAATCTATATTGAGTAATTTTGGTGGGTTTTCTTCCCGTAGAGGGCTTCCTAGGATAATATTTGTGTCTCTCTTGTTTTTTTTATTGTCTTTCTTTCAGTGATCTTATATATGGAGTTAATGTGCCAAATGATTGTAATAATAAAGAACAATAGTTGTATAAGTAAAATATCAACACTAGATACTCTAAGCCTTTTCTTAATTGTTTGCTAACCTTCTAAAATTCCAAACAAATAAATTCTTCATTTTATTAATCTATAAATATTAGAGAGTGTAAACTTACATTTTATTAATCCATGAATGTTACTTAAGAGATTGTAAACCTTTACTTAATTGAGCCTGTAAACCTTTACTTAATTGTTTAGTAACCTTCCAAAATTCCAAACAAATGAATTCTCAGTATTTCCTCGCTATTTCCAAATGGATACATAAGGAGAGCTCACTACCATTCACAATCCTAATTATCCGACCATTGAATTATTTGTGCATTTGTGTGTTATGCTTAATGTCTTTGAAACTTTATATATGCATTCATATAAATGTAGACATAGATAAGTTTACTTTTCACAATATCCCATTGAGTCCAGTCTTATTCCATCGATGCAATCTATATTATATGGTTCTTATCTCGGTTGTTCTCACAATGACTCTCGGATTCAAATTGATAATTAATGGAATCAAAAAAAGATTAATCAGGGTCATAATGGATCTGTGTCCTCGTGACTGGAGATAGTGAGGGGATATTTGACTAATCATTTATGTTAGTCGAGAATCACACATGAGTTTATGTGTCTCTGTCGAGCCTTAATTCTGAAATGACAAACGTAGTTAAAAAAGGACAACAGGGTATCGATATTTATATAGATGCAATAATATCGTGCATACCTTACCACCTCCATGGACTTTTGGCAGTTATGTCTTCATGATTACGCCAATTGATAGCTAGCTCGTGCAAAAGTAAAGGATTTTCATTTTTCCCGTGGAAATCTTTTCGGTGGTTAACTGGGTTTTTGCTTTCCCCCTTAACTACCGAGAATGAAGGTTTTTAGTGGTTAATGAGGGCTTTTTAGGCTCGCCTAAACCACTGAAACCTGAGATTATTTCTTTTTCTTGAAAAAACCAAATCAAAATTTCTTTCCAAGTTTATTTACAGAAAATAGACTCTCTAACATACCTAAAGAAATTTTCAAATAAATTTTGGACCACAGTCTATCACCCAAAAATAAAAATCTCCATCAATTTATTTGAGGAGATAACAGTTACTATGCATTCATATATGACACATCATTTATTATGCTCAATCTTCCTACTATGTGCCTAAAACTACCAATGTCTTATTCAAATTTTAAATGTTGCCTAAAACTTGAGTATCTATTTGGTTTGAGTGAGCCTTTTTAGGTGCACACTAAGGGTTCTTAATAAATTTCAAATGAAGAGTGAAGAGTGGAAACTAAATCTGTTTTTATCATTTTTTTTTATGTTGGGTTGAAGTCATTGTCTAATGAACACCAACATAAAACATAGAGGAAGTTCAGTGTGAGGAATAAATATGACCAGACCCAATTTATTATTGATAATATCTTGATCTGTGTGTGAGGGTGTGAGAAATTATGCATTCTTACATATATTCCAAGGAAATGGGAGATGGCCAAAACACAACATGTATCATGAACTTTTTCACCATAAATCTTTGTAGAGATTGTTAGAGGAATGGACGTTGATTATTGGTGTTCTCCACATGCAACTAAGCTAATGTTGGAAGGCTACACAATATTCTACCTCGACAAGAGAAAAAAACAACATGATATGACACATGGTTCCTAAAGGAAATGGCCACATAAGATACTTCATGACAACATGTTACCCCTCCAAATGTGTACATGCTAACATCAATCCCTTAGCATGTCCAACATTTAGAATCGGGTACCACTTGTGAGAGGACTCCAACTACTGTTTTAGAGAATATTGTTCAATTCGTGTGTAAGATAAAACAATCTCATTAGGATGTAGAGTGGATTTCTCAATTGGAAAATGAGTTGTAGTATTCTCATTAGTGTGAACAATAGGTGTAACAATGAAATAATTTCAAGTTAATCATTAACCTAAACCTAAAAGAGAACCAAGAAGATATAATGTGTAGATAACTAATACTAAATAACTAATGAAACATGATGTGTGTCCATGGGATACCTCCTTGATTCCATCGGTGAATTAGATCACCAGCTCAAGAAACCCATTGATAGTGATTTTAATTCCTTTAAAATACTTTTGTTTGAGGTTAAATGGTACAGGCTATGGATGCATGAACATGATCCTGAAAGAACTATTATTGAGCATGATAATGGATTTACCATGGTTAATACAAGGGAATTTGAACCGAGTACAGAGCCTTATGTTCTTCCATGTCAATGTGAGCAAGTATTTTACTCAGAGGTACCTGATAAAGAAAGTTGGTCATACGTTGTTAGATACGATCCAAGAGGAAGACTAGTAAAGTATAATCATGTAGCCAAGGATGAATATAATAATGAGGAAGAAGATAATGATTATGCAGATCAGGAGCAGGTGGATCATGTAGTTGATGTGTCAGATGAAGAATTTGAAGAAGTTGATCATCCAAATGTAGGAGATGACGATCTCATTGACTATATCGATAACTATATTAGAGAAAATGACGTTGATGATGATGTTGATAGGAATGAGCCTTTCACCAATATCGATTTTGAACCAGATCCTGATACAAATGTTTAGCTGGATGAAGAAGAAGATGACTAATATTTGATTGTTGAAAAGAAGAGGTATGTGTTTATATCTTTTATACGATCTTTATATGATTTTATTTTGTATAATATAGTATATGATACATGTTATTTAGAATTTCAAATTAGGTAATATGGGTAAATTGAGAGTGATGTGAGGGGGGGGGGCATAATTAGAGCTTCCACCTTCACGTGGTTGCCCCTGTTTAGTAGAGAATGAACTATTATCAAAACCAAAAGGAGCTCTACACGACTGTGCCTAATCATACCAACGATGTAGGTATGTCCATCATCAATTCAAACTATGAATGGGGCCAACGTTGAAAAATTTTCAAATTGTTTCTGAATGCATTGAAATTTGACATGGATAGACTATTCACATGCCTTAATGATATAGGAGGGTTTTCTGGACTCAAATTTGACTCACACACCCACTTTATTCCATCATAAATTCATCATGTAAACCATAAACCCTAATTTAGTGGATTCATCCATTTGTCTTGTTTTAGTGTTCCCAATGAATGGATGCGTTGTTGTTGACATGGAATGGGACAACACGTGTACCTTCTTAATTTTCTTCCTTCACTTGATGTGGGATTGATCATTCCTAGCCTTGAATTGAAAGTTTCCCCTAGTCTTAGTCACCACCCTTCATGACAGTTGTCACCCAACGATCATTAGATCACAAGGTTGGAGGCATATGGGCATTGGGATCATGAGGCTTTATAACCCTACAGTAAAAAGAGACATTAATTGAACTTTGACTAGATTGAAAGGTGCATGCAATTGAAAATGCTAACAACCCAAAACTAAAAGGGATCAATACATAGACTGTCAATGAGTGGTGATATGGTCGTGGTGTGTAGGAATAGGCCTAGCACCTTCAATATTATCATTCTCCAAGTATATTATACAAATTGTACAAGGAAATTGTACTGGGACTAGACATGAGCAACAATGACCTATGAATGGGGCCAACGTTGAAATTTTTTCAAACTGTTTCTGAATGGATTTTAATTTGACATGGATAGGCTATTCACATGTATTAATGATATGGGAGGGTTTATCGACTCCACTTTGACTCACAAACCCACTTTATTCCATCATAAATTCATCATTGAGGGTCTATATTGGGGGCACAATTAGAGCTTCCACCTTCACATGGTTGCCCCTATTTAGTAGAGAATGAACTATTATAGAAACCAAGAGGAGGTCTATTTGGATGGGCCTAATCATACCAATGATTTAGGTATGTCCATCATCAATTCAAACTATGAATGGCACCAACGTTCAATGGGGCCAATGTTGAAAAAATTTCAAACTATTTCTGAATGCATTGAAATTTGACATGGATATACTATTCACATGCCTTAATGATATAGGAGGGTTTTCTGGACTCAAATTTGACTCACACACCCACTTTATTCCATCATAAATTCATAATGTAAACCATAAACCATAATTTAGTGGAGTCATCCATTTGTTTGGTTTTAGTGTTCCCAGTGAATGGATGCATTGTTATTGACATGGAATGGGTCAACAGATGTAGCTTCTTAATTTTGTTCCTTCACTTGATGTGAGCCTGATCATTCCTAGCCTTGAATTGAAAGTTGCCCCTAGTCTTAGTCACCACCCTTCATGATAGTTGTCACCCAATGATCATTAGATCAAAAGGTTGGATGCATATAGGCATTGGGATCATGAGGCTTTATAACCCTACAGTAACAAGAGACATTAATTGAACTTTGACTATATTGAAAGGTGCGTGCAATTGAAAATACTAACAACCAAAAACTAAAAGGGATAAATAAACACACTGTCAATGAGAGGTGATATGGCCATGGTTTGTAGGAATAGGCCTAGCACCTTCAAAATTATCATTCTCTAAATATATTATAAAAAATTTACAAGGAAATTATACTAGGACTAGACATGAGCAACAGTGACCTGTGAATGGGGCCAATGTTGAAATTTTTTCAAATTGTTTATGAATGGATTGAAATTTGACATGGATAGACTATTCACATGCCTTAATGATATGGGAGGGTTTTTCAACTCCAATTTGACTCACACACCCACTTTATTCCATCATAAATTCATAATTGAGGGTCTATATGGAAATCCTCGTAATACACATCTTACCTCGAGGTTTCATGCACCAAATGGATTATTAGAGTACTATAATATAACAAGGTCTCGAACTATCGACATAATACAAAGTATCATATTTGGTTTTTCTTTTAATGAACATTCATTATGGTGGTCCTCCATCCTTTGTATGAAGGAAAAACCTTCATTGATACAACCTATTTCTCAACCTTAATAGGCAGTAACATGATTAGAGATGTTTTTGTCTCCGAGACTTGGGACAATATTATGTGAACGATGGTCTCTTTCCCTAGGAGATAATTATTCCACTTCTTCACTACTTGCACAACAACAAAGAGTTCTTTATCATATGTGGGGTAGTCTAACATTTCTCCATGAAACAATTTTGAATGGTAACACAACAACCATCATTGCAGAAGCATCACCCCTAAAACATACTCGCTTGCATTTGTTTCTAGTTGAAATGGTCATCGTAAATGGTCATCAAGAACATGAAAGTTGTAGGTGCATTACATAAACCCAAATGAATCACTAACCATTCATACAAACCTTGTTTCCTTGTCTTGAATGTTACCTTCCACATATTTTTCTTTGATCCTTAATCCAAGTCTTGTCTCACCCAACCCAAGTGATATGGTTGTGAATGACCATGAGTCTCTAGGCCAATATTTTAAACTAGTTGTGTAGAGATCAAATTCAATTGTGAATCGATATCAAACAATTAATCCACTTTATCTTGTCTCATGTGGATATAGACATGAAATAATTTGGTCATATATTTTTTCTTTTTGGGACTGTCATTGATTAATGCTACCTCCTTTTGAATGGTAGTGCAACTACTTCACCTTTTATCTTTTAGAAGTGCTTGGGGCATTTATCGAGGTGTAATTTCCAACATTCTTGGTGTGTCACTTTCTCTCACAATACTTGTAACACATGGTGGGAGGTGTTGTTTCTTGTGTCATTGCTACAATATTCTTCGTAGCCCACTTCTTATTCTTCCCATAAATGACACCTTGAACCACCAGAAATGACCTCTCGAAGGCATCCTTTTCCAATTAGGTATATAGGTAACACTAACATTCTTGAGCACTAGGTATGGGTCTCGGGGCCTTGACATGGTCAAGGGAGGAAACATGAACTTTAGGCCTTAAAGGAATCTTTCAATGATCCAAGGCCAATAAAGATGACTCGTATAACCAAACGAGGCCTTATGAGGGTATTCCAACCTATGGTTGTGGATGTCAGTGCCACTAGGTGTTTTTGAGTAGTAGGTATGTGTCTCAAGGTATTGGAAATGATATAGGTAAGAAGGCCATGCCTTAGGTTCTAAATAAATCTTTGAGTCATCTAGAGCCATGAACAATGCCTCAAAGTACGACACATAAACTCCAGAGGGGTACCCTTGGCCTCTAAGAAATGATATTAATGCGCTCACAAGGTTTTGAGCATTATCTATGGGCATGAAGGCCTTGATATGGTTGAGGGGGGAACCCAAGGCTTACTCAAAGTACAAAGATTCTAGGCATCCATGGCCAAACATGACACCTCAAACTAGCAAACCCAATTTCTCAAGGTTTTAGGCAACTTCTAGTGCTCAAAATTCATGAATGACACCTCAAACCACCATAGAAGACCTCTCGAGGGTATCTTTGGCATTCAAGTGAGAGTATGGGAATTAATAGGATATTTTGAGCACTGGGTATGGGTATTGGGTCCTTGGACAAGATCAAGAGAGGAAACCCAAGCCTTAGGTCCTAAAGGAAGTTTCTAGGTATGTAGGGCTTACAACGACATGTTGAACCATCTAGGTATGTAGGGCTTACAACGACATGTTGAACCATAATATTATATATATATATATATATATTATATAATTTATAATTTATAAATAATAGAATAAGATAATATATATTATATATATTATATAATTATAAATTATATATATTATATAATATATTATATACTATAACAAAAAAAACAATAACAAATAACAAACATAGTTTGAAAAAAAAAAAAAAAAACACATTTGAACTCAACTCTCACGCTCATTAGTTGGAGCAGAAGGAGGGCACACATAGAGGAGAAGGAGGGCACGCACACGTACAGAGGAGAAGGAGGGCACACATAGAGGAGAAGGAGGGCACGCACACAGAGGAGAAGGAGGGCACACATAGAGGAGAAGGAGGGCACGCACACAGAGGAGAAGGAGGGCACACATAGAGGAGAAGGAGGGCACACATAGTAGAGAGGAGGGCACATGCAGAGGAGAAAGAGGGCACGCAGAGGAGAAGGAGGGGAGGTTAGGGCACACAAAGGAGGTTAGGGAACACATATGAGAACAAAATAGTTGCACCCATAAAGGGACATCTATAAAATAGATCAAGTGATGTCGAAAATAAGGGAAAGGGTGAGGATGGTGAGTAAATATGAACACTTCATGAATTTACATTGTTAATGCGAGAATAGTATTTTTTTTTTTATAAGTTTACGTTAGTTCCATTTTGTGTTGGAAGGAGAGGGGAATATCCTAGATGTGAGTAAATATCCCCCACAAATGTGTTGGTGTGCCCAAATGTTAGTAAATCTCCCCCACAAATGACAATACGATTCACGTAGCCACAAATTTTCCAACAGGGAGGAAAAAATGCCCCAAACTCTCTAACTCGTCCCCCCCAAATCTATAAATTGACCTCCTAAATATTCAACATATTCCCACAAAAAAATTCTCCCTCCCTTGAAATAAATCGATCCACATGGTGTGAGTGGGATGATTGGGCATGAGAGGGGCTAGGTGGATCCTTTCTGATGTTAGATTAGGCCCCACCCCAAAATTTCTAGTAGTTGTTGTAAATTCACCATTTCCATTTTAATATTTTGCACTTGCATTTTGATCCACAAGAATAGGCTTGCACAAATTAGTGTGTTGTCACACCACGAGAAAGTTCATGAAGGATATATATTATTAAATACAACTTCATTAAGTTTCCTTCATAGAATAAATCACTTCAACTTGAAATATTTTCCAACAAAATGGAACTCTATATCCCAAGGAAGACAATTACCTAATAGGGTTCTCTTCCATGTAATGGAGTGTAGGAGATATTGACAATGCATTGAGTCTACGTAGTCCCAAGAAAACTTTATTAAGTGAGAAACTTGTAACAAGCGTTTCAAGGTTTCGACTTGGTTGTAATGGAGACATCACTAGTTTTGGACTACTAGGTACATTAGGCTTTTATCTATAGGCAGATCCCCCAACACTAAATACCAAATGAGAAAATCTTTCTTTAGTTCTAGTGCTAGCTTCCAAAGTCTTCACTGCTGAAAGAGCCATCTTTTCTACTTGGACTTGACTTGTGAAATATTCTTCAGACATCCCTCAAGGAAAGGCTTAGCACAACACCACTTGTAGCCAAAAGTAGGCTTATATTTTGTGAATGTTGTATGGATCCTTCTTTTCTAGTCTTTAACTAGGTGCAGGGTGATTGCAAGCCTAAATTGAGGAAGAGAGCATATAGGATTAGGATTTGAACTCATTCCAAGATCATCCAAGTATTTCATTACAATGGTGAGAAATCCTCATACTACCAATAAATATCAAGGAAATCAACAACCATACAAAAGTTTGCAATCCTAATACCTGCCAAATCACTCTATCATCCAATGTCCAAAGCAAAGACCATAGTCCATGAAATATATGTTCATCATCATCGTTGTTGAGGTCAAACACTTAGTTTGTAGTGCTAGGTTGGGGTTTCATATCATATAGTTTAGGCTTCAAATATAAATAAACAATGCACTACAACACTTATTTATCCAGGAAACTATCACCATGAAATAACAAGCAAAGCACTCCAATACAACCATGAAAACAAAATTGTAACAAATCCATGCCTTCAACCAACCCCAACTCTAAAAATCAAGTACGATCCTTTAGGATGTTTTTAACACATCAAAACCAATTATGCAAGCTAAGCTAAAATTCTAAACCATGATTGAAACAATGGATTGCAATTTCTTTTTAAGAAACCAAGGACACTCGAAACCACTATTGATGCAAGAGCATCTCTCCACATTAGCCATCCAGCCGGCCATCCATGTTAGCGCATGCATTCAAGGCTGAAGAGAGGCGCAACCCTCATCTTCAATTTTGTAATTGAATGTAAATTAAATGTTTAGGTTGTTGAGCCATAGAGCCATGCCTTTGTGTAGGCATAGAGTAGATAGGCTTTAAATGTTTGTAAGGCCAAGATCTAGATCTGATTTTTGAACTAGATAGCCCATTCAAAGAAATTGAATAGGGTAGGTAGGTTGGAGGGAAGAGATCTAAGAGCCCCCTTAGGTAAAAAGATCTTAGAGGATCTCATTTTGAAGGAGAGAGGAGTAGAATAGTGAGATATAAAGAATATGTGAGTAGAGAGCAGAAGAGAAGGAGCCGAGACTCTATTAAAGTCTGATCTCAAGAACACCTTTGTAAAAGAGGCATTTTTATTAATACAAACAAAATAAGTTTTTACCGCATGTATTTTTGTGTTATGTGGATGTCTTGGTGTGTTCTATATTATGTTGTGAATTTATGTTGTAGATGTATGCTAGGCATTTGCAGGAGTGTGTTTGATTTTCAGGCTTGAGGTTCTTTATGGTTTCATGCCAGGAGGGCGTGACAGAGTACTATGGTCTTTGAATACCAGTGCAGAGAAGCACTTCTGAACTCTGCGGATTTAGACAAAGACGTGCCAAGTGGGCACACATCTGAATTCATCAACTCAGGAGAAAGACCTCAAGGTTTTTGAATACCTCAGAGGAAAGGTTGTGGAGAAGAACACAATTGCAGACAGAATCTCTAAGGAGTTATGTAAAGCTCTGCCAAGAGGGCATTGATCATATGAATAATGATGCATTGAGAAGAACTCTGCTATGAGTTCAAGGAGAACCAGAATCACTGAGGATTTTGAGAGCTCTACCAAGTGGGCATTGAGTAGGTGCATAGATGCATAGAAGAGTATAGAACTGTTGGAAGTTCTGGGAGAAGATACTCTGCCAGGAGGGCATTTAGACAGTGTGCATATAGGAACAAGAAGAGAACTCTTTGAGTTCTGTAATTTGAAGAAGAATCCACTGAGGGATATTCATAGGGCTGTTGAACACCTTGAAAGAATCAACAAGAGGTTTATTGAGTGAAGGATAGCCACGAGGGCATCCAAATTCTCCATCTGAGGGAGAAAGGAAAAAAGATGAGTTTCCTTGGAGGTCGAAGCTACAAGAAAGCTCAGAAGAGATAACACCTATCTGTGCGTGAAGACATTGCAGAGGCACAGAAGTCCTAGAATACTTCAAGGATTCGAATGTAGCAAAGATCAGGAGGAGCAACATCGTGGAGAACATAGGCAAGGCTTAAAGCTGAGAAGCTCGCAGAAACGGAGAAAGGGTTGAGGCCTTTGAGACACTTGAAATCCTTCCAAGTCTGAGAAGGAAAGTGCCAAAGTTCAGGAGGAGAAACATCGGTCGTTGGATCATTCGATAGATTCTGGACCATCAAATTTCCCATGTCTAGGATAGAGTAGGAGGAGTGCACAGAAGAGGAAATTGTGAGCCATTATATCTCACTCAGATACCCGTCAACTGTTGGATCGGGTGAATATGCATGGAGTTTAGTCTCTAGAGTTTCCATAGAATATCGGTGGAACGGATGGTGGAGACACTTCATCAAGAAGTGTCGAAACTCCGTCATCCATTGGATCAGACAGATGTTGCTCGAGGTTTAAACCCTCATAAGCAAAGGAGAAAAGTCTCGAAAAGAGTTGGCTCATCGAGATATCAGGAGTCACGATGATAGGAGATCAGGAATCTTCATGGAGAAAATCCCAGAATCAATTTGAGTCGTTCATCTATTGAGACACGTGGTGGAAATCGAGAACCTGTCAGTATTTCGACTACCGGGGTTTTGAGTTGACAGAGGGATTATGTCATCGGGGAATCGGAATTTGTGAAATCCTGAGAGTAGATTAGGACCGTCCATCATAGGAGGAAACATGGCTGAGATCTAAGAATTCAGGAAATTTCTCGAAAAGAAAGCTATCTATTGGCATTACGGGATTTAGAAAATCTGGAATCCTGAGGACAAAGCGTTCATACATTTTGGCATTTGAAAGTCCAAAACCCCGAAAAGAGATAAGGCTGCGGTCTTATGAGGAATGGTCACATGGAATAGGGCATAGTTAGGAGGGGATAAGGCGAGAAAGGCCATTTCAGGATATCCGTGATTCGGAGTTTAGGAAATCAAGAGGATAGAGAACTCTTGACATCGGGGATCAGGAAACCCCGAAACCCGAAAATATATCTTTCCTATTGAGGAAGAGGCAGCGGTTGGAGTGCAGAAGACCGTGGGAGAATTAAGGACCTGTGGATCAGATTTTCTCAGCAATTCCAGTAGGGAATCGAAAGATCCACTCCGGCTCACAAATTTGGACAGAACAATCCTTTTGACCGGGAGGTCGGGCGCAGGGACCCTGCGGGGTATGCGGCTACGTCAGGTTTGGTATCAGAGCTTTATTCTTGCTTGCATATTTCATCCAAGGGAGGTAAAGGAAGACAGTCAGGAGGACTGTAGGAGAAGTTGGAACACTCAAGGGTGCAGAGTGACAACAACAAATTTGCAGGAGGGAAGATAGAAAACAAGATGGATAAAAGACAGTGTAAGCTGTTAAAATGGTGGTTGAGGCCTGCTAAAAACCTCAACAGACCAGAGAAAAGGGTTCAGGCATGTGTACCAGAGATTCAGAGAGTTATCGATGAGGAGAATGAAATGAGATCAACTGAAGATCTCAAGAACTGCCAGGTAGGCAGAGTAGAAATTCCAGTTTGCCAGGTGGGCAATGAGTTGAGATCACTACGGGATCTCAGAGACTGTCATGAGGACAGCCAAGAAATTTCACATTGCCAGTTGGGAAATGAAATGAGGTCTCTATATGATCTCGAAGACTTCCAGGAGGGCAGAGAAGAAATTCCATATCGCCAGGTGGGAAAGGGAACAGAGATGGGATCAGTTGATTCCATAGACTACCAGGAGGGCAGCAGAGAAATCCCATATTGCCAGGTGGGCAAGGATGAACAGATGAGACTATCTGAGAGTCTCATAAACTTAGAGGTGAGTTTGGATCAGCAGATGTAGCTGAAAAAGGAGGAATATCAAAGAAATATTCTGATGATTGGGGGAGTTGAAGTATTCTTTCCACTTGCCCAAGGGGAGGCAAAAATCTGTATTGCAGATGTAGCAACAACAGAAGGAAGGCTAGCTTAGATTGTCAGGGAAGAGGAGTTGGAGAAGATATCTAAGGCTGCCCAAGTAGGAGAGGAGAATAAGCATTCTGAGGAGTGTCTCAATGCTTTCAGGAAAGAAGTCAAGGAAGTTGTAGCACTGAAACTGACAGCAGAAGAAGAATAAGAGGATGATGAGCATTCTGAGGAATGGCTCAATATTTTCAGCAAGGAAGATGAAGGGACTGCAACATGGGAGTTTGCAAAAGCTGAAAAAGAAGAAGAGGCATAGAAAATTTTCTTTTTTGATCTATGGGAACAGATAGAATCTCTGGAGAGAAGGGTGAAGGTGCAGAGCATGCACATCCAATAGGTGAGGTTGGAAGCAGATGAAGAAGAAGGCATGGGAGATCACAGTGATCTACCCATTTGCAGAAAATTTTTGTAGCTAGGGAGACTGCATGAATTGGGATAGCTATTGGAGTAGATGGATGAAGTGATCAACATAATCAGAGAGCTGATGATATGGTCAGTAGAAACTGTCAGTAAGGAGAGGTTGAGCAGAAGGAAGGAAGAAGCAGTAGTAGCAGCAGCAGCAAGATGGAGCAGATGAAGAGCTCCAGATATTTGTTTGGGATCCAAGAGGATTACCATAACTGAGATGGGAAGCTCATGAGTAGGAGCTCATGATTTTGCAGCTGAGGAGTATGATGTAGGATCATCTCTCCACGTCATCCAGCAATCTATCCAGCCATGTCAGTGCATGCATTCAAGGCTGAAGAGAGGCGCATCCCTCATCTTCAATTTTGTAATTGAATGTAAATTAAATGTTTAGGCTGTTGAGCCATAGAGCCATGCCCTTGTGCAGACATAGAGTAGATATGATTTAAAGTATTGTAAGTCTGACATATAGATCTGATTTGTGGACTAGACAACCCATTCAATGAAATTGAATAGGGTAGGTAGGTTGGAGGGAAGAGCTCTAAGAGCCCCCTCAGGTAAAAAGATCTTAGAGGATATCATTTTTAAGAAGAGAGGAGTAGAATAGTGAGATATAGAGAATCTGCCAATAGAGATTATAAGAGAAGGAGCCCAGACTCTGTTAAAGTCTAAGCTCAGGAACACCTTTGTAAAAGAGGCTCTTTTATTAATACAAACATAAGCATTTTTTCCTGCATTTATTTATGTGTTATGTGGATGTCTTGGTGTGTTCTATATTATGTTGTGAATTTATGTTGTATATGTATGCTAGGCATTTGTAGGAGTGCGTTTGATTTTTAGGCTTGAGATTCTTTGTGGTTTCATGCCAGGAGGGCATGACAGAGTACTGCGGTCTCTGAATACCAGTGCACAGAAGAACTTCTGAACTCTGCGGATTCAGACAAAGACGTGCCAGGTGGGCACACAGATGAATTCATAAACTTAGGAGAAAGACCTCAAGGTTGTTGAATACCTTGGAGGCAAGGCTCTAGACAACAACACAGTTGCAGACATAATCTCTGTGGAGTTATGTAAAGCTCTGGCAAGTGGGCATTGAGCATATGCATAGTGATGCATTGAGAAGAACTCAGTTGTGAGTTCAAGGAGAACCAGAATCAATGAGGATTCTGAGATCTCTACCAAGTGGGCATTGAGCAGGTGCATAGGTGCACAAAAGAGTACATAACTATTGGAAGTTATGGGAGAAGATACTCTACCAGGAGGGCATTGAGACAGTGTGCAGACAGGCACAAGAAGATAACTCTTTGAGTTCTATAATTTGAAGAAGAATCCACTGAGGGATCTTCACAGGGTTATTGAATACCCTGAAAGACTCAGCAAGAGGTTGCTTGAGTGAAGGATAGCTAGGAGGGCATCCAAATTATCCATCTGAGGGAGAAAGAAAAAAAGACGAGTTTCCTTGGAGGTCGAAGCTATAGGAAAGCTCAGAAGAGATAGCACCTATATGTGCATGAAGACTCTACAGAGGCGTAGAAGTCCTAGAATCCTTTAAGCATTTGAAAGGAGAAAATCTCAAAAGGAACAACATCGTGGAGAACGTAGGAGAGGCTTAAAGCTGAGAAGCTCGCAGAAATGGAGCAAGGGTTGAGGCCTTTGAGACACTTGAAATCCTTCCAAGTCTAAGAAGGAAAGCGCCAAAGGTCAGGAGGAGAAACATCGGCCGTTGGATCAGCCGATAGATTCTCGACCATTGGATTTCCCACGTCTAGGAGAGAGTAGGAGGAGTGCACAAAAGAGAACATCATGAGCCATTGGATCTCACTCAGATACCCATCAACCATTGGATCAGGTGAAAATGCATGGAGTTTAGTCTCTGGAGTGTGCGTAGAAGATCGGTGGAACTGACGGTGGAGACACTTCATCAAGAAGTGTCGAAACCCCATCAGTCGTTGGATCAGACATAATTTGCTCGAGGTTTAAACCCTCGTAAGCAAAGGAGAAAAGTCCCGAAAAGAGTTGTCTCATTGGGATATCAGCCATAAGGATATCGGGAGTCACGATGACAGGAGATCAGGAATCTTCATGGAGAAAATCCCAGAATCAATCTGAGTCATCCATCTATTGAGACACGTGGCGAAAATTGAGAACCCGTCGATATTTCGACTACTGGGGTTTTGAGTTGACGGAGGGATTGTGTCATTAGGGAATCGCAAGTCACAAAATCTCGATATGACATCAGCTGGCCCCAGAACAGATCTTTCCACCTTATTAGGATTCCAGGCTTCGCATTTCCGAAATGTATGGACTTCTTGTCCACGGGATCCCTGATATCCCGATTCTCGATTTCCTGATATGACATCAACTGGGCCCCATAACGGAGCTTTCCTCTTTATCGGTATTCTAGAATTCATGTTTCTGAAATGTATGAACGCTTTGTCCTCAGGATTCCCAATTTTCCGAATCCCATAATGCCAATAGATAGATTTATTTTCAAGAAATTTCCTGAATTCTTAGATCTCTACCATGCGTCCTCCTATGATGGACGGTCCTGATATACTCTTGGGATTTCGTGACTTGTGATTCCCCGATGACACAATCCCTCTGTCAACTCAAAACCCTGGTAGTCAAAATACCGACAAGTTCTCGATTTCCGCCATGTGTCTCAATAGATGGATAACTCATGTTGATTCCAGGATTTTCTCCATGAAGATTCCCAATCTCCTGTCATCGTGACTCCCGATATCCCGATGGCTGATATCCCGATGAGCCAACTCTTTTCGAGACTTTTCTCCTTTGCTTACGAGGGTTTAAACCTCAAGCAATTTCTGTCCAATCCAACGACTGATGGGGTTTCGACACTTCTTGATGAAGTGTGTCCATCGTCCGTTCCACCGATATTCTACTCACACTCCAGAGACTAAACTCTGCGCGTCTTCACCCGATCCAACGGTTGACGGGTATCTGAGTGAGATATAATGGCTCACGATCTCCTCTTCTGTGTGCTCCTCCTACTCTCTCCTAGACGTGGGAAATCCAATGGTCCAAAATCTATCGGTTGATCCAACGGCCGATGTTGCTCCTCCCGAACTTTAGTGATTTCCTTCTCAGACTTGGAAGGATTTCAAGTGTCTCAAAGGCCTCAACCCTTGCTCCATTTCTACAAGATTCTCATCTTTAAGCCTCTCTTGCGTTCTCCATGACGTTGTTCCTCCTGATCTTTTCTCCTTTCGAATCCTTGAAGGATTCTAGAACTTCTACGCCTTTGCAGAGTCTTCATGCACAGATAGGTGCTATCTCTTCTGAGATTTCATGTAGCTTCGACCTCCAAGGAAACTCATCTTTTTTCCGTTCTCCCTAAGATGGAGAATTTGGATGCCCTCCTGGCTATCCTTCACTCAAGAAACCTCTTGCTGAGTCTTTCAGGGTATTCAAAAACCCTGCGAAGATCCCTCAGTAGATTCTTCTTCAAATTATAGAACTTAAAGAGTTCTCTTCTTATGCATGTATGCACACTGTCTCAATGCCCTCCTGGAAGAATATCTTCTCCCATAACTTCCAACATTTTTGTACTCTTCTGTGCACCAATGCACCTGCTCAATGCCCACTTGGCATAGCTCTCAAAATCCTCAGTGATTCTGGTTCTCCTTGAACTCACAACAGAGTTCTTCTCAATGAATCACTGTGCATATGCTCAATGCTCACTTGGTAGAGCTTTACAGAACTCCCCAGAGATTTTGTCTACAACTATGTTCTTCTCCATAGCCTTGCCTCCGAGGTATTCAAAAACCTTGAGGTCTTTCTCCTGAGTTGATGAATTCAGCTGTGTGCCCACCTGGCACGTCTTTGTCTGAATCCACAGAGTTTAGAAGTGCTTCTGTGCACTGGTATTCAGAGACTGCAGTACTCTGTCATGCCCTCCTGGCATGAAACCACAAAGAACCTCAATCCTAAAAATCAAACACACTCCTCCAAATTCCTAGCATACATCTACAACATAAATTCACAGCATAATATAGAACACACCAAGGCATCCACATAACACAGAAATACATGCAGGAAAAACTGCTTCTGTTTGTATTAATAAAAATGCCTCTTTTACAAAGTTGTTCCTGAGCTCAGACTTTAACAGAGTCTCGACTCCTTGTCCTCTGCTCTCTACTCATAGATTCTCTATATCTCACTATTGTACTCCTCTCTCCTTCAAAATGAGATCCTCTAAGATATTTTTACCTGAGGGGGCTCTTAGAGCTCTTCCCTCCAACCTACCTACCCTTTTCAATTTTATTGAATGGGTTGTCTAGTCCACAAATCAGATCTAGATCTCAGCCTTACAAACATTTAAATCCTATCTACTCTATGCATGCGCAAAGGCACATATCTATGGCTCAACAACCTAAACATTTAATTTACATTCAATTACAAAATTGAATATCTAGGCTACGCCTCTCTTCAGCCTTGAATGCATGTGCTGACATGGTTGGCTGGTTGGCTGGCTGACGTGGAGAGATTCTCCTGCATCAACTATGTAGCATATAATGAAATGTCAAAGTGAGTAGAAATGTATGTGCAATGATGTTGCCACATTTTGTATAGAACATGACTTCATCTTAATGATAAACATAAATAATGTTATCCCATGTTAATATTGTATTGGCAAGGAGGAACCACAAAAAGGTGTTTTATGAGGATTTTTAACCTTGTACACTATATTGTACATGGAATGCTTAGTGTGGTTCTCCTACAATGGATGGAAGGAAACCTTATACTCCAATTGAACTGTGTGATTCACTAGTTGAAGTGAATCACTTATTTATAGTTGTTCCATCAGTGATCAAGCATAATAGGATGTCTTACAATTGAGTGGTTGATTTCTTAAGTTGAGCACTATTGAGAATCTTGTTGACTATGGTACACACTTCTATACATCGGGGACACTGAATTACCATTGTTAATATACCATAGACCCAATATTTATGTAAATGTGTTCATATTTCCTCTGAGGACAATTATGTACAACTTTTTAAACCTCCTTAAAAACTTGTGTGCTCCAATAGGAGTTGAGTGTGATAAGCACATCTAGGAGGCACATTATTCCAAGTCAACATGTCATTTTAGAACCTACAAAACTTTAATGGCAATATTGTAGAAAAATTTTTTTGGCCTCGCCTCTACACCAATGTGGATAAATACAACAACAAGGTTTGTGTCATGATTTGACATTGCTAAATCAACCAACAAAACACAATGTTCACACACATATTTAACCATTCCTTCACACCTATAGAAATATATAT